>JAAIFI010000399.1:0-24417 GCA_011032875.1 Phlebia tremellosa | reverse complement strand
TACTTACCGGCCGGCGACTTTCTTCCGCAACACTACCTGATACTTGAAGCCAACGGTTTATTTAATAAGTTACTCGACAAGGTATACCTATAAGCTACAAATGACTATCGAGAATCACGGCCATAGTCCACTCTGGATGAGTAAGTTTCGTCCGAACCCTATCCTTTCTCAATAGTACATAACTCGACTCGATATGACTTCCTGTTCCGCCAGAATCATACTCACAGCAAATGGATCCTCTGCCGTCAACGTCTCACCAGATTCGAGACCGTGGACGCCGTCGTCTTCACTGTCTTTAGATGGCTGACGGCACGAGCCGAGATTCCCAATGGCGCGCGAGAGGAGCGTACAGGTTTCCATTTTTGAGATGGATAGTGGAGATATCCTCTGGTCGGAAATTACAGAGACAGACTTGCGGATATAACCCTGAGCGTCTTGGTTTTGTGGAGCTTCCTTGTAGCATATAGAGCGAAGATCAAGCATGAAGCGGCAGGCAAGGACGACGCGGATACTGTCATATATTGCAGGATAAGTTGAGCAGATCTCTGAAAGTCGTTAAGAGGTTACGCACGCGACGAGAAGATTCGCAACTAAGCAAAGATTCTGGACAAACTCTGTTGCAGGTCCCTTGATCCATAGTGAGTCAGTGCCCTGGTATGGTTCGAGAGTAGAAGTAAGGAACTGCACGTACAAAATACGAGATCTGAAGTAATAGAGTTGATACCTTTAAACAAAATGCGCCATCAGATTTAAGGAGGCTCACCAGTACTAGAACCATATCGATCCCCGACAATGTAGCGAGAACGCTGAAACACATCTTGGTTGAGTACGCATATAGCGCAACCTAGAAGGATAATTACAAGAATAAGACAGTGCCTACATGACAGATATTAGTAATTATCAATAATGAATAGAACATGGAAAACTCACCGTCCCGAATGAGTATCTTACTCAAGTCGGGCCCATTGGCCCTCTGTCTGTTTCTATGCTTCAACGTCTTCCTCAATGTGACAATTACAACAATAATCTCAGCAAGGATCAGAGTTGCATCTGCTAGAGCTTGCGCTATCCGTCACAATAAGGATTAATAATCCAAGTCGAGGAATGAAGGACCCACTCCTAAGAAAGCATCAAGGACCTTTAGTTCCTGCTATCTGATGATTTGAAGTAATAAATACATACAACATAGAAGCAAAGTCACTGAGAATAGGTACGCCAGAGCATCCTGTGTGAAGTTGATCATCGATGACCAATGTAGCGGTGGCGAACGAGTACTAAAGATGACATAACAAATGGTGTCAGAAAATCTAGTTGAAGATGCATCAACGATGTGCTTACGGTATTAACTCCAATAGGCCAAACAGATAGGAACAGAACGATAAAGAAAAGTACCCAATTACGATCGGAGAGAGCTAGTACCCGCAAGGCAGAAAACACTAGCACATCAAGTCAATATCCCCGTCTTTGAAAAGCACAATCGTACTCACACCCGATCCCTATGATTCTGGTTGCGTCAGGCACAGCCACCATCCGAATAATGGCAAGGCATCTAAAACTAGTCAGTAGTGGCTAACGGAGTGGATCAGAGAGACAAACCCCTGTCACAACAGCCATGAGAAACGGCAAGGAAATAGTAGAAAAAATCGCGACTGGCCTGGGTACTTGTATTGGGTGCAACTCCAACGCCTTCCAGCGCATATTCGAATAACGCGCTGTAACGAATGACAAGGTACAGAATAGAGGAGCCTGTGATCTTGCGATTCCAAATCTGGCGCCTTTCGCGATCTAGACAGAGAAGACCGTCCCACACCAGTAAGGCTATCACAGAAGTTAAGACTTCAGTTGCACCGAATGGTACAGACACAAAGAGTTGACATCTCACCGAGTCCCGAGACGACTGACGCATTGTCCGCACTTTATATGCATAGTAATCATGGTCAGTGAGGGCTAGCAAGACTGAGCTATGTTGAAGAGCTACTTACATGAGCTCGGAAAGAGACACATCGGTACTATCTGCCATACTGAGTGTCGGAGGGCGTAAAAAGTGCCCACATCCTAAATTCGCCGTCCTTGCAGTCTTTTAAACTGCAGAGATGGCTGGAGATCAGCACACATTTATCAGATATCAAGGAGATTGTTCCTTCGGACTCCGGTGTATAGCCCTCAGATGCAATGCGCGCCGTTTGCAAGCAGCTCGACCGTTGCCCACCTTTTTCAGTGGGGCAGCGTGAGCATTGAACAGCACGTTATAGATGAATTTGCTTCTGGGCGTTTGACTCTATTGATGCTGGGCGACTTGTCGACATTCTGGGACCATACAACTGATGCACATAACTGCGGCGAAGGAGCCATGTAAATAATCAAATGGAGAGTGAGCATAGCCTCCAGCCAGTGCGGCTAATTGTCCCAGTGAAGCAAAGAACTCACAGCGGCAAGCCATCATCTCGGCAGCACAGTATCAACCGTGTTCAAGGTGTGGATGGCATCTCGAGAGGTTGATGCTATACCACCTGACTTCAATGACGCTCTTGAGTCACTTTGCTATCGTTAATTACAGAAACACGATGCATCGAAGTACAGCTTTACATGCTGCGTCAGCCTTTATCGTGCAACGGCGAACCCTCCAGCCGAGAGCGACTCCGGTACTGATCCTCCACAGTTGTTGACGGCGTCCTTATCGGCTGTAACGGTGATGACTATATCCCCGCCAGTCTTGAAAACATCGTAGAAGTCGATGTGGCATCTTGAGGCTGTAGGTTGCCCGTTTATTGTCACGTTGGATACGTATGCAGCAACGTTCTTCGGGATGGTTTGCCGTACAGAGCGAGAATCGAAACCGTCGACCGTCACGGTGGTGCTTACATTGAGGTATGTGTTGTGGATTGTGTATTTAGGCGTGAAGGGGGAGAGTACAAGAAGTTGGGTGGACGATGGAACTATATGTGAAGTCCTGAATTCAGCCCTAGCTGCAGAACTTGAAAGTTGTGACATACCTGGATAGAATCCAAGCAGGTGGAAGGAAAGCAGTGTAGCCATCGCTGCCTGATCGTCATTACCAGGAATACCAGCGGGAGCTGTTCAGATGTCATCAAAAATGTCTGGTGCTCACGGGTGGTTCGCATCCTTACTTATGTCGAAGTTTGAGAAAACAACGTCTCGTACACGGTCAACAGATCGGGTAGGTTCGTTAGCATAATGATATCCTATCGGCGTCTGGTTGTGAAGTGAGTCGATCTGCTACATCCCAACTGAATACGTTTCTCACCTGGAAAGAAGGCTCATTGCCTGCATAATAGTAGCCGGCCTATAAACAGAATTCGTTAGTAAGCCCGGTTACACTTTTATTTATAGAGGTCTCTGACTTCAAAAAAGTGGTCCAAACGAGAAAGGAAAGTGTCCTGGGAGATATGTCAGTGAGCACTACATTTACTGACAGTAACCAGAAGTGTTCACATTGCCTCCCATCAGCTCAATGAGATGTGCGGTGTCATGCGGAACAAACCTGAAAAGATTATCAACATTTGACAAACAAGAACGGTACAGATGTTCATACCAGCTATATTCCCAAGAAGAGGATTCGTAGAAACCAACACTGTTATCTGGTTGTAGCGAGCAGCTACGACTGCTGTTATCCACTGGGCTACACCATGTTGGGTCTGTAAAAGCGAAGCTTCCATTCATGAAGCGCTTCTGAGCAAAGCCTGCGTCTCATGTTAGTTATCCACGTATGCACCATCAACTTTCATTCTCACCTTGGAAATTATCGCTCTTGACACTCGAATCCCAAACGTTACGATAGCTCTGTAGCGGAGATTGGCCCGATGCGTGCGATAATGAACCGGACTACTGACCAGTGCTCGTTCAGTGAAGGTGAGTACATCTTCGGTCTTGTTCAGCAGCTATTATCGCACATAACATGAGCTTTGCCCTCCCGAAAGAAGACACCAGTATACCTGAGCAACCTGACGAATGGCGAAATCCTCGAAAGCGTACTGTCCCATGTTGTCAGATTCCACTGCATTGAAGATAATCATAGATGCTGCAAACCTCGAGCGTTCTACTACCCTCACGTGTTTGCCTACCAACGCTAGAAGTATCCAGAGCCGCGAATGGAACGTAACCATATTGGCTACACGTGTTTCCGTCAACCTCGATCTCTCTGAACAATTGCTGAGGATGTAGACGTACTTGTAAACTGCCGCTTGACGTCCTTGAATATCCCACGTTGGTGGTGTATTCTGACCGTCCGCGAGCATAGCAGCATACAACTCCTCCAGGTCGATACCAAGCGCAGCGGCCTCGTCATGATATGTCATCGCAAACTGACCGACAATGACGTCTCCGCTTGACCCTACGAGGTTTGTGCAGTAAGTGTCGAGGCACATGTAGTTAGCGGAATAATATACCTCCTTGTGTCCAACCAGGAAGATGGTTAGCGCGACACTCCGGTAACCAGCCGTCCTTCCGCCATGCATCGATATAGCTATCAACAATTTGAGCAAATTCAACCGGGGAGTGCAGAGACATCAAGGGGTAGAATGTCCGGAAGGTATCCCAGCTGTGACTGTGTGAGCAAGATTGCACATACAGTAACAATTGATATAAAGACGTACCTGCAGTAGAGAGAATCAAAATAGAAAGAGGTCGTATTCACAAAGGGACCCTGAGTCTCATCTGTAGCGTTGTTCTAAAAGTAGGAGTTCAGCATTTCGTTCTTACATTGCGCTGGGTGGACGAACTTACCGGCGTAAGGAATGAGCGATAGAAAGAAGAGTAGAACATTTCCGTGATATTCAGAGGCGTATTGGCCAAGTCCAACTCCACCCTGCTCAGCTTCTCGTTCCAAAGCGCTTTAGACTGGGCCATGATGTCCTCGAACGGCGAGTCGCCAATCTCGTTCTCAGCGTTCGCGCACGCTTGTTCGACTGATGAGAACGATATACCGACACGGATGATCACGGTCTCTGGCTCGCCCCTGAAAGAAAACAGGGCGCCAGACTCGTAGTCGTCACCGATGAGATCGCGAGTGTAGTTGAGAGTCGTCAGACCGGATCCCTTAGCATCGAGACCGTACCTGTAATGTATGTTATCCAAGCAGAAAACAATAACATGTAGAGAGACTTACGAATTAGCCGTCCAGATACCAAATTCGTCGATACTTTGGTTCCCGCCGTTCAGAAGATCGTAACATGCAAACGCCTGGAAGTTGAACCGGCCAGGACCCCAACTTGAGGACGCAAATTTAGATGAAAAGTGTGTGTTGATAGCGTAACATCTCACCTGGAACCCCATAAACCGCCCATCGTAATTCTACCATTTTCCGCGTCAATGTTCATCGAACCTCCAGCAAACGAGCCAGGGAGATCGTTTGACAGATCCAAAGCGAAGAACGGTGTTGACTTCTTGGGGAACGTAAAGCGTTCCAACCCAGCACGACGGGTAGAGGTTGCCTCCATCTTGATGTTGTTATCTAAGGTCAGAGAGAAGTAGCCAGGCGAAGCGTCCTAGTCGCGTAGAACTGTTAGGCTTCTTTCCATATATAATAGCGTTGATGGCTTACGTCTGTGTTGTTCTTACGGAATCGCTCCCGAGTAGCAAGACTTGTCGTACAGGTATCGAAACCACCGGGGCACAACAATGGCATAATTTCAAAATTGCCGTACGAACCTGTATGGACCCATGTCAGATAAACCAAAAATACGAACGTGCCCTCAGCATAATAATACCTGACGAAGATCCTGTGCCACTGTCATGCATAGGGCTGAGACCCCTGACCAACTGAGTATTATCGACAACATAACCTACAAAGTTTAGGACAGCACTTAGGAGGGTAAGGTAGGCAACCAGCTTGTGCACTCGTACCAGCAGGAGCGTAACCAGTAAAGTCGGTCGTAATTTTGACCTGCATGGGATATGAATTTGTATAACGTTTAGGTTCGTTGTCAGGAAGCATCTCACCATACCGAACGGGATCGACGCTCCAGGACTATACCGACACGTGTTAGGATATATTCATACATGGATGATATGTAGACCAACCAAACATCACCATCGTTGTCAGTACCGATGAAAACATTGACGAATTGTGTATAGTCAATATCGGAAGTTGCGTTTGCAGCCGCCTTGATAGCCGCTGTGATCCTCCTTTGAACTTGCGGCGAAGGTTGTGCTTCCACCAGAGAGAGCCAAGACGACCCGAACACCGCCAACAAGCATAGGCGAGAAAACATACCTAGGCCAGACACGGGCATGATGTGTGCCAGTGATCGTCCACACTATCCTCATACCGATGCTTATCCGTACCTTTATGTACCCTCCGCACAACATCATACGAGGATTCCTAAGCCGATGGGCGGGTTTATTGCGCACAATGATAGAAGACGAGCACATGCAGCGAGCATAGAAGAAGGGTCGAAGGCTACCAGATGATACGTGAGGAGGAGCGCGTGACTACCAGTCGAAGTAGCTTCGCGTTATTTGGACGTATTTGGCGGCCGGGTAGAAGCAGTGATGCTCTTATCCTGCACCATATGCAGTTGAACGCTCAAAGAGATGGTCAGCAAGAAGCGTTTGTACTTCATTGAAGTATCAGCAGGGGTTCCACAACGGAAGTGGGACCAGGTGGTTGCTTCACCAGCGAAGGCGATAGCGGTCGGCTCGAACAACTCGTGATGTATCTGTGGTTCATATTATTATAAGTACACGTCAAGAGATATAGCGATCTTACTAGAGTGGAGAATCGTCTTCGAAGTTTAGTGGCTCCCAGAGATTTTGGCCAGTGCTTTCCAGACAAGATCAATTCCTTGTCCGTCTACGCTCCAGAACTCCCGTTCATGTGATGATAGCTCTCCAAGAACATATTCAGCTATATCTCCGCCTTCTCGTCCTATTCCGATGCGCAACCTGTGGAAGTCCATGTCTTCTCCAAGAGCAGAGATAATGCTCCGTATACCGTTATGGCCATTAGCAGATCCACCGAACTTCGGAGAAATTGTGCCTGGTTTGTGCGATAACGAATCATGGACTACAATCATGGAAGACGGTTGGATGCCAGTATGTCGTAAGGCAGCGGATACACATGGGCCAGTGATGTTCATCAAAGCCTCTGCAGAACCACGGACGTTACTTCATGCTGGTCATGAATGTACCAATGTATACGCACTTGGCTTATAAAGCATCATGTCTACATCCCTCTGTCCGAATGTAATGCTAGTTCGCGCAGCAAATCCTTTCAAGTTTCTGTCCGCCTGAAACTGCACATGGGACCGTGTGGCTAGCGAGTCAAGGATGAAATGTCCTACACTACGAGTTTGTGAGTTGGGTCGACGTGCCAATCAAATTGCATTTACCTGTGTCGTGTTAGAGGATAAGGTGCATTTCCAAGGCCGACAACCAAAAGACGAGCAGCCATACAGTGTAGATGCAAGAGGCTGTAACCGGGTGTATCACAAACACCGTCCAGGGACGACAGGCCGAGCTGAACGTAGTGAGTTCGGACAGAATGATTGTAAGCTTTAGTGTATTGTGAAAAGGGTAAAAAAGGTTGCGCACGGGGAAACTGACCAGCAGTTCCGAGCTTTAGGAACGCTGTGGTCGGTGGTAGAGAAAGTTCAAAGTACTCGGAACGCTTCAGCGTGAACAAATCTAGCGCGCCCGATGGACCTTGTCCGAAAGAAGACGGTCGATCGAGGATTCGGCGTTCTCCATCCAACGACCATACTGAACGCAATGCACTCGAAGCAAATACGTACCTCTCATGGGATAGCTGAGAGACCAAGTAAGTTATATACATTATAACGTTATGAGCTCACAATGTAGATATACGCCTCTCTAGCGTCAATCACTTTTTTTACAGTGTCTTTTCACGTCATTTTCGGGTACACAGTATAAGGCTCGCAGCTGCGGTAGGTTCATATACTTGAACCCCATGCAACCCTACCTTACGTATACGAAGACACGTTCAAGTGTACAAATGACTGACCAAAACACCGAGACGTTATTTACGCGTCGATATGCGTAGTTTTCGATGAGTTCGCGTCGCGTCGGTGTCCGGTCTTGAAAACGACGGAGCCTCGGCGTTCTTGTTGCTACCTCGGGCAGCGTGTACGAGATTCCGGTATGGCGGGGAATGGTTGTCGAGGGAGGACTTTTTTAGTCCGGATATATGGATTTTGGTAAGAGCTCGAGCTAGACCTCGGATATCTGCGCAGTAAAAGACCACAAACCGTGTGTGCAGGATAGTACCAACTCATACCCTCATCATAGCTCACCATCCGTCTTCTACTCGCAAATGTCGGCTGGATCACTGATTCTTGTGAGGCCCAATCCCGGAAATGTTATGCCTCACATAATGTCTGATCAATATATGACCTTCAGGTTACTGGTGTCTCCGGATACCTTGGTGCGCAAGTGGTGCACGATCTCCTGCAATCTGGATACCGAGTTAGAGGGTGAGTGTGCGCGCCATATTTCGAGATCGCTTTAAGACTGAGCACTTCATGGTTTAGTACTGCGCGCTCAAGGAAGGTCGCATTTGTCCAGGAGTGGTACACGAAATATGGAGACAGAGTTGAGATCGTTCCCATCGACGATCTCATCCACGGAGACTATTCCGCTGCGTTGAAAGGTGCGTCCCTCTTCTATGTCGAGGTTGGCTAACGCTAATGCAATGCAGGTGTTGAGGCCGTTATACATGTCGCGGCTCCGCTCGCCGGCCGTTCAGCCACGCATGAGGAGCAAATTGATGTGCGTTTTATCGTGGCACGTTTTATGGCAGGTTGATTAAGATCCTCTTTCAAAGGCCGCCGTAGGGGGTACTCTTAACATTCTTGTTCAAGGCGAGAAGGCTGGTATCAAGAGGTTTGCGCTCGTCAGTAGCATTATCGCGGCTCTCACCCTTGGGGTCCGTCAATCAGGCCTTATAACGGAGAAGAGTGAGTAAGCTCGAAGTTTGTTGTCATGATGTTGATGGGATGCCTACGCTATCGTGTAGGCTGGAACCCCGTGACCAGGGAACAAGGCTTGAATCCTGCTGCAGATATATTCACTGTATATGGAGCAGAAAAGACGCTGGCCGAGAAGGCTGCATGGGATTTCGCTGAGAAGCACCCCCATGTTGATATAACAACAGGTGCAGTATACCCTTGATTTCTTGTTCTATGGAATCTGACCGTCCATTCTATGCAAACAGTAAACCCTCCGTTCTTCTTGGGTCCTTTTGCACCGGAATGGAAAGCTTCAGAGCCAGGCATTGCCGCTCTCAGCACCAATTTCTTCCTTTACGACATGCTGCGACCCAACGGGCCGCCCATGATGCGCCCAGCCTGGATCGACGTGCGCGACGTCGCGCGGGGGCTCGTACTCTCCCTCACCGCCCCGCCCACATCCAAAGTCGGCCAGAAGCGTATGCTCATGAGCGGCGAATGGTTCTCACTCGCGGAGGCGGCGAACTACGTTGCGGAAATGCGTCCTGAGCTCAAGGACCGCCTTTCCGAGGCATGGAAGAAAGCAGGACCCGTTCCGAAGAGTAACATCGACAGCTCGAGGGCGAAGGAGGTCCTCGGTCTCGAGTTCACTGACTGGCATAATACTATTCTGGATGGTGTCGACAGTATCATTGCCCTCGAGAAGGAGTGGAAGAGTCAAGGCTGGGTGCCTCCCCAATAGGTGGATATGGACGATAGAGAGCTCGAAGCCAAATTGTTAATCATGATAGTATGATATACCCTCATTTACGACACCGGAGAGCCATTCACCGTTACAAACCTTTGACTTTGTCACGACGCTCGAAAGAATGCAGCGGTGTTCGGTATATAGGGCGCGCCACAAAGACACCCGAGCTTCGGCATGATCGTGGCGGCATGAATCTTCCCGCGCGAGTCGTGTCAGCCTCCCCTCCCTCAACAACGTCGAATGCGAAAGATAAACTTGGAACGAATTGCACCATAGACCAGTGAGTTCATCTACAATCACCCAAAATGTAGATATTGTACTGCTTCATAATCATGCAGCCATATGTCATTTCAAACGAATGCGCATGTCATTATCTGAATTCCAAGATCACCGAACCTGACGCCGAAGACATCATGGATGTGTGCTCTGCGAGAGTAAGGCAGTATTCAGTCATACCGACAGCCAGCAGTTAGTGAGATATACAGAGTGTCTTGGTGTCACACGCCGAGCTTTCGAGCAGCTGTCAGGGAGCCAGCGTCTGGAGATCAAGACTGCGGAAGCAAGTCCCTGGAGCTATAGACCTCGGGGTTCCCCCTACCAGAACACCTCGGTCATGCCAATTTCTCTTTCAACTGGTCCCGGTAAAATCGGATAACTCCCTTTATGGTATGATCTTCCTGGTGCGGCCATATGCACATTGGTAAGGTTGCCGAAGTTCTAAGCATGTCCCCGGGTGGATTTATTCAATATAAATACCACACCTTGACAGAGGGTGAGGCTCACAACTCTTCAGCATCCCAAAATCCCGTCAGCCTCACTTCCACTACCAACTACAACATGTCGTCTGGATCTTTAATCCTTGTGAGTCTCATCTTCAAATCCTACCAAAGACACCGAGACTGATCGACATTGTCATAGGTTACCGGCGTTTCAGGTTACCTCGGTGCGCATGTTGTGCACCAGCTCCTGGAGGCTGGACACCGAGTTAGGGGGTGAGTGTTCCGGCGGATCACAATGTTGCTTCGGGATCTGGCTAATAGTCTATGTTTTAGCACTGCCCGCTCGAAGAAGGTTGCTTTTGTCCAAAAGTGGTACACCAAGTACGGAGACAAAGTTGAAATAGTCGCCATCGACGATCTCATTCACGGAGACTATTCTGCTGCCTTGAAAGGTTCGTTTCACTTTACTTTAGTTCAACGCACCGTGCTGACATTGCCCAGGTGTTGAGGCTGTGATTCACGTCGCGGCACCGCTTGCAGGTCGCTCCGCCACCCACGCGGAACAGATTGACGTGAGTGTCATTTCACCTCGTTATCGAATCACTTAGCCAGCATTGCTGACATTATTTCTAAAGGCCGCTGTGGAGGGTACTACCAACATCCTTATCCAAGGGGAGAAGGCTGGTATCACCAAGTTCTCGATCGTCAGCAGCATCATTGCCGTCGCCAATGTCCCTGACCTCGGTAATGGCCCCCTTGTCACTGAGAAGGGTGAGTAAAGTTGGGTCTTTTGTTATCATTCCCACAGACTACTAACTAGCGCCCTCCGTCAGATTGGAACCCTGTCACCAGAGAAGCCGGCCTTGACCCTGCTGCTCAGGTGTTCACTGTATATGCCGCAGAAAAGACTCTTGCGGAAAAAGCTACATGGGACTTTGCTGAGAAGCACCCACACGTGGACATAACCACAGGTACAGCCCCTCCGGATTTTTACACTTTATTCATGGCGTCTGACCATCGATCGCAGTGAACCCTCCCTTCTTCTTGGGTCCCTTCGCGCCGGAATGGAGCGTGGCGGAGCCGAGCACTTCTGCTCTCAGCACCAACGGCTTCCTTTACAACCTCCTTCGCCGCGACGGGCCGCCTCTGATGCACCCGAGCTGCATCGACGTGCGCGACGTCGCCCGCGCACTCGTCTTGTCCCTCACCGCCCCGCCCACGTCCAAGGTTGGCCGGAAGCGCCTCCTCCTGAGTGGCGAGTGGTTCGCCCCCGCGGAAGCTTATGCTTACGTCGCGGAGGCGCGCCCTGAACTTAAGGGCCGCCTTTCTGAGGTGTGGAAGAAGGCTGGTCCCGTCCCGAAGAGCAACGTCGACACCTCGAGGGCAAAAGAGGTTCTCGGTCTCGAATTCACTGACTGGCGCAAGACTGTTCTCGACGGTGTCGACGCCCTTATCGCCCTCGAGAAGGAGTGGATCAGCCAAGGTTGGGTTCCTGGGCAGTAGATAAAATTGCCATAGACTTGTGAATTGACATGACTTTGTGTCCTTGTATAAAACTGCAATTTACCACGAGAAATGAGTCATAGCTGAGCGCTGAGTGCTGCAGCAACGTAGTCAGAAGGGTAACGTGGCTATGCTGCAATATAAGATACAGTGGTTTGATACATCGACACGGCGATCCTACCTGAATAATTATATAACGATATACATCTAAATCGCTGTGCGCTCTATCTATGCTTAATCAGCTTCAGCGACTCAACGTAGCTAAGCTCCGAAGCCAACATCCAGTACAGGTACCGAGAGGGCAGCGCGGTGACTCCGGGCCACAGGCCTGTGCCCTACAGCTAGAGTGAAGTTCGAACGAGAGTGCAAGGTGCTGTGCTGCTTGTATAACTAGAGGTGTTTATAGAGCGAGGTCAATTCCAACTCTAGCAAAACATCACCATGACTCACGTATATTGGCAATTGTCATGACGGTCTCGATATGCTTCTGGAGATATCCACCAGTGCATTCCATACAACGCCAAGTCCTTGTCCGTCTACGCCCCAGAACGCCCGTTCATGTGACGATAGCTTTCCAAGCACGTATGCAGCTACATCTCCTCCCTCTCGTCCAATACCAACACGCAACCTGTGGAAATTCATGTCTCCTCCCAAAGCAGATATGATACTGCGTAAACCGTTGTGGCCGTTAGCAGATCCGCCGAACTTTGGGGAAAGCGTGGCAGGTTTCTGGGACAGCGAATCGTGTATCACAATCATGGAAGATGGATGGACACCTGTGTATCGTAACGCAGCGGAGACACAGGGACCGGTGACATTCATCGGAGCCTCTGTAGATGGGGTTATGACATGGGCCTAATATGATAGCGGTGAACACGCACTTGGCTTATAAAGCGTCAAGAGTACATTGTTATCGCCAAGAATAACAGTGGCTTGAGCAACAGACCCCTTCATGTTTCTGTCTGTCCTGAACTGTACGCCTAGATGTGCAGCTAGCGAATCGAGAATGAGATGTCCTACACTGTACGCTTGTGAGTCATGTGATGAATGTATAAGACAAAGTTATACTGACCTATGTCGGGTTTGAGGATGAGGAGCATTCCCAAGGCCAACAACCAGTAAATGAGGTACAGCCACCATTCTCAAAGGTGTAAGACAAGAAATTTAGCAAATTACACCTCGAAAAAATTTCTTCATAACATATAAGTACTTCAGCAACCATCATGGTGGATGAAAAGCAGGTTGTAGGGCTACGAGTCATTATGGCGGCTGGCAGTGCTTTAGCAAGGATGCCATGCCTCGGAGTCAATATTATTGATCGGATCTGGCCAAACGACGCGAGTGATCTTCGGCGTCTGATGCATAACGTGGCTTAGTAAGCCAAAGGTGCATCGCTCGGAACCGAAGTGCGGTACTTGGAACCTCCACCAACGTCCATCTTGTACACGAACTGTCAGGAACTATCGATAGCGCACACAGCAATGAGCATAACTACTGCTTATTAATCAGAGGTAGATGGTGAGTAAATTGTACAAGCTCTATCTGGTTCATAAGCTCTATCCTCGTTTCGCCCGAAGTCTGGAGGTCACCTTGAGCTTAAGCTTACCAATTGCGACGCAAAATACCTCTTCGGCCGCGTGTATAGTAGTATGTAAAACCAATGACCAGTCTTTGCCGCTAAATATCGTCACCATCGTCTATGCCATCAACGAAATTGTTTTCGCGTGGAAAGCGATCTTCAGGAACAAGAGCTGGTTAACACCGGTACTTCGGGCATGCGATTTCTCTGGATATATGCCCACTAGCGACTCCGGTATGGCGGAAAACCTCTGGATATATGTCCATAGCGACTCCGGTATGGCGGAAAACCTCTTCGAGGGATGGAAAGTGCTTTGGATTTGGAAGCTTGACTTAGTAAGACTCGTCCAAAGCTCGCCATGGCTCATCACGGTATAAAATGTGTAGGTATTGTCGAGAGATGCACAAACAGAATTTGTTCTCTTCCGCTACACAACTTTATCACTTAGATCTTCTTTTTCAGCTGCTTCTAACATGTCGTCCGGTTCATTGATCCTTGTAAGTAGTAACCTGGTCGTTCCTGTCAAAATCGGACTGACCGACATCTGGACCACAGGTTACTGGTGTGTCGGGTTACTTGGGTGCGCAAGTCGTCCATCAGCTGTTAGAAGCTGGCTACCGAGTTAGAGGGTACGTGCCTTCATCACGTCGTCCGTGTGCTTGAATTGACTCTACCTCTCAGCACCGCGCGCTCAAAAAAGGTCGCCTTTGTCCAGGGTTGGTACACTCAATACGGAGACAGAGTTGAGATTGTCGCCATCGATGACATCATCAATGGAGACTACTCTGCTGCACTGAAAGGTTTGTTATGTTTTGATGCTTTTATCATGGTTTTTATCTAATGGAGATTGAAGGTGTCGAGGCCGTTATACATGTCGCGGCTCCGCTTGTGGGTCGTGCAGCCACACACCAGGAATCTGTTGATGTTCGTCTGACATTCGACTTCTGATTCGAACAACTGACTAACCATGTACATGTACAGGCCGGTATCAAAGGCACCACAAATATTCTCATCCAGGGCGAGAAAGCTGGCATCAAGAGGTTCTCTCTCGTCAGCAGTATGATCGCCGTCACGGGAATCACTGGTATGGGAGGTGGACCTCTCCTTACTGACAAGGGTAAGATCCATTCCCTCACGCACTATCTCGCGGAAGCTGACTGTCATTGTCGATAGACTGGAATCCTGTGACGCTCGAGCAAGGGCTGGATCCCGCCGCGGACGGAGTCACTGTGTACGCAGCAGAAAAGACCCTAGGAGAACGAGCTGCGTGGGACTTTGCCGACAAGCATCCTCATGTGGAGATCGCAACTGGTACATGATCCGCATTCATTGTTATCATCCCGCACCGTCTCACTAGACATCATCTTACGAACAGTGAACCCTCCGTTCATCTTGGGTCCCATGGCGCCCGAATGGGCTGCTTTCGAGCCGAGTCTCTCCACGCTTAGCACCAACTACATTCTCTACGACCTCCTGCGCCGTAACGGTCCTCTCAAGCCTCACCCTAGCTCCGTTGACGTGCGCGACGTCGCCCGCGCGCTCGTGCTCTCCCTCAACGCGCCGCCCACGTCTCAGGTCGGGCACAAGCGCATCCTCATAAGCGGCGAATGGTTTGCACCCGCAGACGCTGTGGCCTACGTCGCCGAGGCGCGCCCTGAGCTGAAGGGCCGCCTCAATGAAGCGTGGAAGAAAGAGGTCACCGTCCCGAAGAGTAACATCGACAACTCGAGACTGAAGGAAGTCCTCGGTCTTGAGCTCACCGACTGGCGCAAGACTGTTCTGGACAGTGTCGACAACCTCATTGCCATCGAAAAGGAGTGGAAGAACCGGGGATGGGTCCCTCCACAATAGACGGATCATCGTACGCCATACATAATTGGAAGTTATTGATTATTACATAGTAGCATACCATAAATCTACCGGGTGTAGGTTGTTGTGGTAAGAATGTTGAGATATATACGGCATTGGCAAGAAATCATGACCGAGGGCGACCAAGATCGTCAAGAACAACACATACTAACCTGACCTCCCACGGTAGTTCCTTCCAATCCATAATAAGAGACACCAAGAGCGAAGAAAAATTATCTAGTATTTAAGAGGCCAAGGACTGTTCACTGGTACTGATGAACTTCGATACCCAGTTTCATATAGTCCATGGCGCGACGATGTAAGCTGATCGCAATGACGATACAGATGTGCCATATCGCATGGGAACCTCCACCAAGCCAAACGAGCCAGTGCGTGTGACCGGGCTTAATGACCACACATTCCGGGAAATGTGTCGCGTAGAACACGAGCCCTGCGATGTAAGCAACCAGCGAGGGGAAGATCGGAGCTGAAGGATATTACTTAAGATGGTGGATGAGAGGATCGAGCAAAAAGGACGTACCGATGAAGGCTAGCATAGCCGAGGTAGAAAAGAGGTACGCCAGGTATGCCATGGGCGCGACCGAACTGAGGGCCAGTGTCAAGAAAAATGCGATGCGGTAGCCCTAGTCTACAATGTTAGAGAGAAGTGAGAGCAGAAGAAGGTAGAAAGCCGTACCCTGTATTTTCTATCGTTAAACCATCTCATAAAGGGAAGGATACTGCCTAAAATTCCCATGAAGACACACAGCATCAAGAAGTTGTTGCGAACTTCCAGATGATTGCGGAAACCATAGTAGACCACTGTACCGACGCTGGCACTGATCAGCCAGCCAATTCCGACGTAGTCGACTCTCGCGCAAATCTCCATTCCCGTCGGATGAGCACAGCCCGACATCGTGTGCCATAAGGCACTACAGAAGAGACAGAAGAGGGCGAATGCAGTGAATGCAAGTTCTGGAAGTTCTCTGGTATTGGAGGCGGCCACGGTGCTTGGGAACGGCGAAACGGGTATAAGGTTCAAAGACCACAAGATGAAGGGTATCAAGTGCGTGTGGATATTCACTTGAAGTATGCTGAGTTATTGAATGGCCTACGGCAGGTGATTTGACACTCACCAGTCTCGTTGTGCAGCGCGAAGAGGGACAACAGAATCATGGGCCATTGGCGCAACGGGATGAACCTGAACCCTCGATGTCTCAGCACAGTACAAACATGGCGCGAAAGAAGCGACTCACCGGTACCCATCCGTGACGAAGCGGTTGCTGCGCCACCGTTCCGGAAGGTCAACGTAGTGGATCAGACGCGAACCATTTAAGGATCGCTTGATCGCGCGTGCGACGTCTATGGCAGCTTTCTCGAGCATGTCTTCGCCACCCCTCATATCCGAAGACATCCCCGAGACGAAGTCGGACGCGAGAACCCTCTCAAGGAGCTCACTGATTGTGGAGCTAGGCGTGAGCATTGAGACAGATTCTGCGAGGCTCTGGGGAAGGTCGATGGATGAAAGGTGGGCTTGAAGAGACTGAAGGTGGTCGGAAAGCGTCGGGAGATACTCTAAAGGACTAGGGAAATCCATATCGGCGAGGCTGGAGCGAACCTCTTCTAGTCGTGATCGCATGTCGGACATGGTTATGTCGGGAAGATGGGAGAAGACGGCTTCGGACATGCCGTCTGGCATATGCGACTTAACGAACTCCTCGACAGAGGGCACTGCCTCCAGGTGTAGCTCTGGAAGGTGCGAAGACACATCTGAACGAATACGTGCCAGCATCTCCAAGCCAGTTCTCGCCCATGTTCTTGCTTCCTCAACTGTGGACTCTCCCTTGCTCTTCAATGATTCGGCTGAGATGGGCGACTCCAAGAGCGAGAGGCGCGTCTCTAGGTCGGCCAGATAAGACAAGACGTGCAAGCGGATTGAAGCAAGAACTTGGACGGGTGTGGGGGAGGCGGAAGATAGGTCTAAAGCATCTATCGTGGAAGGGAGGGGTTGACATAGTGAACGAATGTGGTGTTTGCCAGTGAATGAAGTCGTCAGGCGACGTCGTCTGAGAGAGTGTCGAGCCTGGAGAGCAGAGGCGGTCGGAGAGACCACGGTGGAAACGGTGGTCGACATTCTGAGGCTTCCAGACACTATCAGAGCTATGAACCTGCAAGTTAGAGTCAGTGTCTATATCCTAGCCACCTCCGTTCCCGGTTCAGATGGTCAAATACGGGGAGCTGGGTGAAGGTGGAGAAGAGGGCGCCTCTATTTATCAAGATATCGACGGATCCACTCTCCACTTTGCACACGAGACTGACAGCTCTGCTGCACGTATCATCAAACGTGCTCGACATGCCCAATCAAGACCAACTCGACAGGCACGCGCACAACATTCATGAGAAACTGTCAAGCTATGTCTGCTCACCTGTTCTACCAATGAACGCTGGGATCATGAAATCTTTCAGTTCTTGTTGCGAGGCATGAAGACAGGCTCAACCTACTAGTACACAGGGTTCTAACTCGACGAACAGTGCATAGGAGAATTGAACCTCTGCAGGTGGTGGAAGATGAGAGGAAAGGGCTGAGGGCTGCACGTTCGGAACGAAAAGTCGGACCAAGTGCGCTTGGCGCTTACTCACATCCAATGACATCAAGGTATCGATAAAATTCGGCTGGCATCGTTGAGAATCGCAGAGCTATCTATTCATTTGGTAACATTGACATATGTATGGGGTGAACATAGGAACNTCGTTGAGAATCGCAGAGCTATCTATTCATTTGGTAACATTGACATATGTATGGGGTGAACATAGGAACGGAATGGAGAAATCAATTCACGCAAAAAAAAAAAAAAATCACCACTTGAGATGGTATCGGATGAAACGCACAACACTCTTCGCACGGTACGAATTCACACTACATACCCAACGCAGGATGCGGGTCACAAGAGGCACTGGAGGGCTGCGATACATCCTCCATGTCTCGGCGAATCCACTTGGAGTATTGTCCCATAACTCGTCGAGTGTTGGTGGAATGCTGTCATCAGGTTCAGGGACCGGTGTCTCCCACTCCGTCCGAGGGATGCTCTCAATTGCCTGCTCCCAGAAACTGAGTGCCTGCGCAGTTGTAAAACGCTGGGAGATTACGTGCGTCGTCATGCGATCCAAAAGAGGTATGAGAAGAGGGACCGATGGAATAGCGTACTAAGTACGGGCAGATGAACAGATGTCATTAGTCTAGATAGAGGAGTACCAGAGAGAAAGAGTACTCACGACAAGCATATCCAGGAATACATTCCCGAGACAAGCAACATCAAAGGCAAACGGGTTATATTCATATTCACCTTGCGCGATATCTTGTGGATGAGCCCAATATGTCCCCCAGCCATCGACGCCGACAGCCGAGATGCGACAGTCTTGCAGTGACGTCTCTGGTGGTAATTTCAGGGAAAGATTGAAATCATAGAGACAGTATCGTGTTCGAAAGTCACGCGGTCTTCCATCGTAGGACGGCAACGGTGGATAATTTGGCAAACCTTGAATCCAGTCCGAGTCGTTGGCGCCGATGTCCTTCAGTATATTGGCATCGCTGATGTCCTAGACTATCAGGTCAGCTGACATTGCCAGTCAACAGTAAACTATATTCACCTACCCTATGGACGATACGATGCTCATGAAGATAATTAAGTCCCTGTGGAAAGGAATCAGCGGTAAAGCATGATGGGCGTGATGATCAGTGCAGACCTTGAGTAGGCATCTTACCAAATTTATGACCTCTCCTACGTTCAAAAGTGAGTTTGACCAGAAATATCTTGTCCAGCTGCTCCCTTGAGCAAGGAGCAGATGCATAGATAGATTGAGTCAGCTTACCGTGGCATGATCAGGAAGGAGAAGTTATGTGGCGAGGGTATGATCTTCACCGGCGGCAGGATGTATGGGAGTGTACTAGGATGACGGAATTCTTCGCGGTTGAGAAAGAACGTGTTTATGACGAACTCTTCAGAATCATTGTCTATGAGTTTGACTACGAGTTCCCGGCTGTATGTATCACGGGCAGGTGCCAAGTGTGCCTATTCATACAGAGGTCAGCCATGTAATCCACATAGGTTATCAGTGGTACGACTCAGACTCACCCTTAAGCAATTGAAATCTTTCTCCGTATGTGCAGTAGTTGGAAGATACGGAAACGTGAAGGTAGCAAATTGAAGTACACCTGACTTGTACTCTGCATTGTCCCATATTCGAGGGCCGAAGTAACTGTTCTTTGTTTTGTATAGGAACACTCCATGAGATGCCAGAAAATCCGTATAGCTGTCCCAGAGGGTCATAGAGTGCCATGGTATGTCAGAGTGGAGAATCTTGAACACGCTCGCGTTTTCCGTCTACAGGCCATCACGCGTTATCACAATTAGCAGCTGCAACGGACCACGGAGGACAATCAAATCTCACAAGAGGGAGCATGGTTTGCTGAAGGGAGTCGTCTGAATTGTTCATCTCGTCGCAGCCGTGGCGGTACACTTAGTAGTGCACTAACTTTCCTTGGAAGGAGTGTTTAACTCGCCGTTGATAGACGCCCCATGCCCGGTAGCTATAGCGCTCTCCCGGTACGTTTGTTTTCACAGACATCTCCTTTCGAACACATTTCTGGCGAGATGTTCGGTGACGAGATGACTCGGTGTGAGATATACAGACAAACTAGTACGATCAATCACGGAGGAATACAAACGCAGACTGCCTACCAGGGATGCATTTTGGGCCGTGCCTACCCACGCAAACGCTCCTCCAAAAAGATACAAACGCAGAACGATAATTATTGAACCAATGAGGCAAGTCCGTCACCACTTGAGATGGTATCGGATGAAACGCACAACACTCTTCGCACGGTACGAATTCAGGGTACAGATCCACCGCAGGACACGAGTCATGAGCGGCACCGGAGGGCTGCGATACATCTTCCACGTCTCGGCGAATCCACTTGGAGTAAACTTGTCCCAGAACTCGTCAAGTGTTGGTATCGCAATGCTGGTATCTCGTTCAGGGACCGGTGTCTCCCATTCCGTTTGAGGGATGCTCTGAATGGCCTCTTCCCAGAAACTGAGTGCCTGCGCAGCTGTGAACCGTTGAGAGACTACGTGCGTCGTCATGCGGTCCAGGAGTGGTATGACCAGAGGGATCGATGGGATAGCATGCTGAATATGATTAGGCGCGAACACATCATCAGTATCTGCAGTACCAGCGTAGCACGGCTAGGAAACACTTACGAAGAACTGGCTATGGATTACATTTCCAAGACATGCAACATCAAAGGCAAACGGGTTATATTCATATTCACCTTGCGCGATATCTTGTGGATGAGCCCAATATGTCCCCCAGCCATCGACGCCAACAGACGAGATGCGACAGTCTCGTAGTGACGTCTCCGGTGGTAATTTCAGGGCAAGATTGAAATCAAACAGACAGTATCGTGTTCGAAAATCACGCGGTCTGCCGTCGCAGGACGGCAACGGCGGATAATTTACCAAACCTTCCATCCAGTCCGAATCTTCAGCGCCGATATCTTTGAGTATATTCCTCTCGTTGATGTCCTGGACTGTAGGTCAGCTTTATCGACGGTAAGCAGTGAGATACATTCACACACCCTATGGACAATGCGGTGTTGATGAAGATAATCAAGTCCCTACAAGAAGACATCAGCGGTGAGGCACGATGGTCACGATAATCAGTGCGGACCTTGAGTAGGCATCTAACCAAATTCAGAGCCTCTCCTACGTTCGGGAGCGATTTTGACCAGTAATATCTTGTCCAGCTGATCTCTTCAGCGAACAGCAGACACGTAGACAGGAAGCCTCTCACCGTGGCATGATCAGGAAGGAGAAGTTATGTGGCGAGGGTATAATCTTCACCGGCGGTAGGACGCATGGGAGTGTACTAGGATGACGGAACTCTTCGCGATTCAGGAAGAATGTGTTGATGAAGAACTCTTCGGAGTCATTGTCGATGAGTTTGATCACTAGTTCCCGGTTGTATATATCTCGGGCAGGCGCTACATGTCCCTAACGATAGAAGTCAGCTATGCAATTTTGGATGGGATTTGAGTAATTTGTATCAGACTCGCCATCAAACAGTTGAAGTCTTTCTCCGTGTGCGCAGTAGTTGGAAGATACGGAAACGTGAAGGTAGCAGATTGAAGTACGGATTTGTACTCTGTGTTGTCCCAAATTCGATAACCATCAAAATCATCTGTTGCTTTGTATAGAAACACTCCATTGGATTCCAGAAATCCCTTATAGCTTTCCCAGAAGGCCATAGAGTCCCATGGTAAGCCAGAGTGGAGGAGTTCGAGCACGCCTAGGTTCTCTGTCTACAGACAGTATGTGCAAAGTCAGTCGCAATGAACTACAAAAATGCGATCAAATCTTACCAAAGGTAGCGTGGTGTACAGAACAGGATCGTCTGAATCGTTCATATTGTCGCAGCCGTGGCGGTACACTTAGTGGTGCACTAACTTTCCTTGGAAGGAGTGTTCAAGTCGCGCTGATAGACGCCCTATGCCTTGCCAATAAATATAGCGCTCTGGTACGTTTTGAACCGGTATTCACAGGCATCTCCTTTCGAACACATCTCTGTATGATTTTTGATGACAAGATGACTCGGTGTGAGATGTACAGACAAACTAGTACGATCAATCACGAAGAAATATAAACATAGACTGTCTACCAGTAGGCGTGTAGGAATGCATTTTGGGCCGTGGTGGGGTTAAATCTCCCAAACAGCGGTGTGGCATAGGAGCTCGGGAAGATCCACTGCCTACGCACGCAAACGGTCCTCCAAAAAGATACAAACGCAAAATGATAATTATCAAACCAATGAGGCAAGTTCGTCACCACTTGAGATGGTATCGGATGAAACGCACAACACTCTTCGCACGGTACGAATTCAGGGTGCAGATCCACCGCAGGATCCGAGTCATGAGCGGCACCGGAGGACTGCGATACATCTTCCACGTCTCAGCGAATCCACTTGGAGTGAACTTGTCCCAGAATTCGTCAAGCGTCGGTGGCACGATGCTGTCATCGCGTTCAGGGACCGGTGTCTCCCACTCCGTCCGAGGGATGCTCTTAATTGCCTCTTCCCAGAAACTAAGTGCCTGCGCTGCTGTAAAACGCTGAGAGATTACGTGCGTGGTCATGCGATCCAAGAGGGGTATGAGAAGAGGGACCGATGGAATAGCGTACTGAGTACGCGCAGATGAACAGATATCATTAGTCTAGATAGAGGAGTACCAGAGAGGAAGAGTACTACTCACGACAAGGGCATCCAAGAGTACATTCCCAAGACAAGCAACATCAAAGGCAAACGGGTTGTATTCATATTCACCTTGCGCGATATCTTGTGGATGAGCCCAATATGTCCCCCAGCCATCGACACCGACAGCTGAGATGCGACAGTCTTGCAGTGACGTCTCCGGTGGTAATCTCAGGGAAAGGTTGAAGTCATAGAGGCAGTATCGTGTTCGAAAGTCACGCGGTCTCCCGTCGTAGAACGGCAACGGCGGATAATTCACCAAACCTTGCATCCAGTCTGAATCCTCAGCGCCGATGTCCTTCAATATATTCGCTTCGCTGATGTCCTGCACTACGAGGTCAGTTTACATCAACGGTAAGCAGTGAATACATCACCCACCCTATGGACAATACGATGCTCGTGAAGATAATCAAGTCCCTGCGGAAAGAAATCAGCGGTAAAGCATGATGTGCGTGATGATCAGTGCAGACCTTGAGGAAGCATCTAGCAAAATTTATGGTCTCTCCTACGTTCGGAAGCGAATTTTGCCACCAATATCTTGTCCAGCTGCTCTCTTGAGCAAGAAGCAGATGCATAGATAGATTGAGTCATCTTACCGTGGCATGATGAGGAAGGAGAAGTTATGTGGCGAGGGTATGATCTTCACCGGCGGCAGGATGCATGGGAGTGTACTAGGATGACGGAATTCTTCGCGGTTGAGAAAGAACGTGTTTATGACGAACTCTTCAGAGTCATTGTCTATGAGCTTGACTACGAGTTCCCGGCTGTATGTGTCGCGGGCGGGCGCGAGGTGTCCCTATTCATACAGAAGTCAGCTATGGAGTCTGCATAGAACTCAGTCATATGCGTCGGACTCGCCTCTAAGCAGTAAAAGTCTTCCTCCGTGTGTACAGCAGTTGGAAGATACGGAAACGTGAAGGTGGCAAATTGAAGTACACCTGATGTGTACTTCGCATTATCCCACACTCGAGGGCCGAAGTGACTGTGTTTGGTTTTGTAAAGAAACACTCCATGAGATGCCAGAAAGTCCGTATAGCTGTCCCAGAAGGTCATAAAGTGCCATGGTAACATTTCAGAATGAACAATCTCGAACACGCTCGCGTTCTCCGTCTACACCCAATCCGCGAATCGTCAGTTGCATTGACCCACAGAAATTATAATCAAATCTTACTAAAGGTAGCATGGTTTGCTGAAGGGAGTCGTCTGAATTGTTCATCTTGTCGCAGCCGTGGCGGTACACTTAGTAGTGCACTAACTTTCCTTGGAAGGAGTGTTCAACTCGCCGCTGATAGACGCCCCATGCCTGGTAGCTATAGCGCTCTCCCGGTACGTTTTGTTTTCACAGACATCTCCTTTCGAACACATTTCTGGTGAGATGTTCGGTGACGAGATGACTCGGTGTGAGATATACAGACAAACTAGTACGATCAATCACGGAGGAATACAAACGCAGACTGCCTATCAGGGATGCGTTTTGGGCCGTGCCTACCCACGCAAACGCTCCTCCAAAAAGATACAAACGCAGAACGATAATTATTAAACCAATGAGGCAAGTTCGTCACCACTTGAGATGGTATCGGATGAAACGCACAACACTCTTCGCACGGTACGAATTCAGGGTACAGATCCACCGCAGGACACGAGTCATGAGCGGCACCGGAGGGCTGCGATACATCTTCCACCTCTCGGCGAATCCACTTGGAGTAAACTTGTCCCAGAACTCATCAAGTGTTGGTATCGCAATGCTGGTATCACGTTCAGGGACCGGTGTCTCCCACTCCGTCCGAGGGA
>JAAIFI010000398.1:0-24452 GCA_011032875.1 Phlebia tremellosa | reverse complement strand
TATCCCGCAGTGGAACTTTAGCCGCTGCCCCCGGTGTAAGTAGTCTGCACGCGAGATCACGCGGCGCGCGAGATCACATGGGCGTCTACGTATCAAACCACGTGAATCATGACCGGTTCGTTGATCTTTATCTCCAGACGCGTCTCTTACTGGGACTCACATAGACACATAAATCACCTTCACAAGCTTCCGTCACTTGCAAGTATGGCCCCAACCACACGACCGTCGAAGGCACAGGATAGTAAACCCCAAGGCAAAGATATCCGAGGCTTCTTCGCTGGAGGTACAATAAATACGCGTTCTACATCTTCGGTACGGGACTGATTCTTATTGACACGCCAGACCAGAATCAGAGTGCGCCTCTCGGTAGCGGGTCCGCAAGAACGAGAGCAATTGTGATTAGTAGGGCGTTTATACGACTTCGTTGTTTTCACATTACTGAGTTATACCCTCTAGGCGACGACGAAGATTCAAGGCGCGTGCTTCTCTCCTTTGATCCATTCAAACTTGATTAACGCAGTTGGCGCATATAGCGCGCCGTAAGCTCTCCATATTATAAACTGAATGCCGTCAGCTAACGACCATGGGGATGAAACCAGATCATCGTCAAATTCTGCTCCTATAGTACGTAATTGTGTTTCTGTGCAAGGTATCCGAATAGTTAACTACGGACTCTTAGAAAGGGAAACATAAACGTGTTATGGAGGAAGAGGAGGGAATTATGCCCGTGGCGAAGTCTCTGTTGAAGCGGAAAAAGCTGACCGCATTGATATCCAGTGACGAAGAGGGCGAACGAAGACCGTCACCTCCGCGGAAGAAGGCCACAACCAGTTCACACACGAATGGATCCAATGCAAAGGATACCAGGATTACGAAAAACTCAGCATCGAAAAAAGCTAAGTTCAGCGACTTGAAGAAGCAGGACGGCGACTTTGTACCCTCAGAGAGTGTCAAGGGCGTCGATTGCACAGATGCCGATGACAAGCCTGGAAAATTGCCTGCCAAGACTACGTCAAAAACCGAGTCGTCCGACAGCCTCAATGCATCTACCAAGGCCGGTGGAAGTCGAACCATAGCGAAAGGTGTTAACGCGAACAACGCTATAGGAGCAACAACGAAATCTAAGTTCAAGTATGTTTATCGCATTAAACACTATGATAGTCCCCCTCACCTAATATGTCGTTCTGTAAAGTTGGGCGGCGAAAGTTGCGAAAGCTGCCGGTCCTTCTGCACCAGGCTCGAAGGAAGTGCCACGCCCTAAAGATCCAAATTGTTTAGCGGGTCTATCTTTCGTCTTCACAGGAGAGCTCAGTGCATTTTCCAGAGATGAAGCCATTGATCTAGCGAAACGGTTCGGCGGGTGCGTACGCTGTAATTTGTTCGGAGCTGTGATAACGACGTCCATCCGTTTCTCCAGCCGTGTTGTCGTTCAACCATCGTCAAGGACAGACTACGTTGTTTTGGGAGCAGATGCAGGACCGAGCAAACTGGCCGCTATCAAGAAACACAATCTGATGACGCTAGACGAGGACAGTTTCTTGGACTTGATTGCCACCCGCGTGCCGGACATTGGTGACGCGAGGACAAAAAAGAAGATAGAAAAGGAGCAAGAAGCTATTAAGCAAGCTGCACGGGAGATGGAAACGAGAGAGAAGATGGCAGGGAAAGAGCAGGCTGGGTGAGTGCATTTCATGTTCATTGCATCATAAAGTTGATCGTCTACGACCAGCACGGGAAGCACTTCTGTTCCGTTCAATAGTCAATTATGGACGGACAGGTATGCGCCGCGCACCTTGAAGGAGGTCTGTGGGAACAAGGGTCAAGTGGAGAAGCTCCAACTTTGGTTACACGACTGGTGAGCGTCGACGGTGGGATTGACACTACACATTATCAATCGCTATGCAATAGGTCGTCGAGCTTTAAATCAGGCTTCAAGAAGCCTGGTAAGAACGCTATGAACACCTGTCGTGCTGTCCTGATCACGGGGCCTCCTGGCGTCGGTAAGACTACCAGCGCGCACTTGTGCGCAAAGCTCGAGGGTTTTACTCCTATTGAGCTGAATGCCAGCGATGCGAGAAGTAAGAAGCTTATTGAGGTGAGCCTAGGATGATGACTGTTGCTAGGGAAAGGTACTCACACACGAGCCTTATAGAACAGTGCTAATATATCCAATACTTCCCTTGACGGTTGGATGTCCGGTGGTCATGCGAGTCAGCTTTCTCTCGTTCGTTTACGCAAGCTAAAACTCTTCACAGATGGCCAACGCAGCCGGGGTTACAATCACAGACAAAACTTGTCTTATTATGGACGAGGTGGACGGCATGTCAGCTGGAGATAGAGGAGGTATTGGAGCGTTAATCGCTCTCATCAAGAAGACCAAGGTTTGTTTTGTGTGAAATTATTTCATGGAACTCGTGTCTTACTCAACTCTTAGATCCCTATCATATGTATCGCCAATGACAAAGGCTCACAGAAGTTGAGGCCTCTGATCGCGAACACGTTCAATCTGACATTTAAAAGGCGGGTTATATTTGTTGTCTACTGGATCAATCTATTAAACTGGCTGCAGACCTGAAGCAAATGTCATTCGTTCTCGGCTGCTCACCATCGCTTATAAGTGAGTACAACATGATCTCCGTGCTGAACTCTGGTTGACACACGCCACGTAGAGAGAAGATGAAGATACCTGCAAACGTGATTGATCAGCTGGTGGCGGGCTCTCAATCAGATATAAGACAGGTCTTGAACATGTTATCCACATGGAAATTGTCCAGCGACACCATGGATTTCGATGAGGGAAAAAGCTTGTAAGTCACGGTAGTTCAACACTGTTGTTCTTTGTCATAGATTTATGCCTCTTGTGATAGAGCAAAGATGAATGAGAAGTACTCCGTCATGACCCCTTTTGATGTCACGTACAGAATGCTTGGACCTTATTTGTTCTCTGCGACTGCCCGCGAAACCCTCAACGACAAGATCGAACTCTACTTCCATGACCCATCCTTCATGCCTCTCTTCATGCAGGTAAGTATCACAGGCATGTTCTTGAACATTGTATCTCTAATTTTGTTCTTCTCAGGAGAACTACTTAAAAACACAGCCTGCAAAAATCAGAAACGACGTGGGACCAGAGAAGACTTTGAAACTCCTTGATCTGATGGACAAGGCTGCTTCTTCGGTATCCGACGGTGATGTAGTAGACGCACTGATTCACGGGTGAGTCTTAGTTCGTATGACAAGGCAACTTCGGACTTACATACCTGCAGACCTGAACAACATTGGGCCCTGATGCCTCTTCATGCTGTCTGCTCGACTGTCCGTCCTGCATCTTTCTTATATGGGACTGGTGGTGGGTATGGCAGCCCGAATCCTATTTGCTTTCCCGCGTGAGCATCTTAGTCGTGATAAACCGGCTCGTATCTGAGTACTATTGATCTTCGGTCAGTTGGCTTGGACAGAACTCAAAGCAAAGTAAACTCAACAGACAATTGACGGACATTCAAGCGCGAATGCGTCTAAAAGTATCTGCAGACAAGCTGGAATTGCGACAATCGTATCTTCCATCGCTATACCCCTATATCGTCCGACCGCTGCTTGACCGGGGTACTGTAAGTGCGACTCTCAGGAGATCTCGCATACTGTTGACCGTTGTACCATGCAGGGTGCGATCGATGAAGTTATCGACAAGATGGACGACTATTTCCTCAACCGGGAAGACTGGGACACTATCGTTGAACTGGGCGTCGACGAGCACAGGGACGATACTGTCCTGAGGAAGATATCTGCTGCTACTAAAACGGCTTTTACAAAGAAGTGGATCGTTCAATATTTGATATCGTGCAGGGCTGACCGATCTCGTAGATATAACGCAAACGAACACCCTATTGCGTTTCATAAAGCCGTTGAGCTGGGTAAAGCACCGAAAAAGATTGCTGCGGCTGGTCCAGCTCCTGATCTTGAAGAGGCTTTCGACGTGAGTCCCGTTGTGTGAAGCTCTTGAATTTACTGATCAGTGTTTTGTTTAGATCGATGAGGATATCCCGGACGAGATAGAGGAGAAGAGCCTCGAGGATGATTCAGATATCAATCATGACAGCCTCATCAAAGCTCCGGGTAGAGCACATGTGAAGACCACCGGTAAAGCGACAGCACCAGGCAAAAGACGGGGAAAGGTCAATGCCAAGAACTAGATTAAGTGTTACAGACCAGCTTGATATGTTTATATTAGCGATACTATACCTGTACATTTATGTTTTGTCCATCGTATAGGCATGAATCCGAGTGGGTCGATATACGAGTGTGATCAGTCAGAATAACAAATTTGTCTACTAAAAATTTTATGTGGTACAAGTACAAGGTGGTCCATCGTGCCTCCAAAAGAATAGGGAGAAGGTCATCGAGCATAAGGATGATAATTGTGCTGTCCACGCTGACCTGCACGCTGTGGGCCGACCGCTCCTCCTGGTCCTGCCGGAGCCCCTCGAGGTCCACGGGGGATATTGGGGTTGATGCTTGCACCCATCATACCTGGCGTGCCTATGCCACTAGCCCTGCCCATCATGGCTGGATTCATGTTCATTCCCATACCAGCCATCATGCCAGCTCCAGCCATTGGGCCCGCCATGGTAGGCATACGCATGCCCGGAGCCATTGGCCCTCCATATCCCGCTCCCGGCATGCCCCCCATCATCGGGTTCATTCCAGTACCCATCATAGGATTCATGCCACCCATCTGAGTGATCATTCGTGTATATAGATTGGCGAGGGCTTGGGGGTCGAATGCAGTATTGCCGCTGGCGCCACTTGTCGTAGTGGGGGTGGTACCATATCCGGCGCCCGGTGATTGATAACCACCACCATAGGCGCTGCGAGCAGTCGAACTACTATCGTTACTGAAATTGCCCTCTCGTTGCGACCGAGGCTGCGCCAATTTCACATCGATCTGAGCAAGGCATAATCTATTAGCTCGCAAGAAGAGGGGGTACTAGTTTGATGTACGTACAACTTTACCATCGATCTCCAGGTTGCCGAACCCGAGAAGAGGCTCGACGTTCGCGTTCTCGAAAGATACGAATCCAAAGCCCTTGCTCCTCCCGGTTTCCCGGTCCAGCATAACCGTAGCATCGACTACCTTGCCAAATTGGGAGAAAAATTCCCGCATTGACTCCGAAGTAACGCTACCCGCTAGTCCACCTATGAACAATTTTGTAGCCCTTTGGTGTTCTTGCCGAGGAATTGCACGCTTGGGATCAATCTAGTGTAACAGATCAAATATGTCATCTTTTGACAACGAAACACGTTTCCAACACGAGGACGTACAATTTTGCCATCCAAGAAGTGTTCTCGGACCATGACCGCATTGACGGACTGTGGATCTTCGAATGTGAGGAATGCAAAGCACCGCGATCGACCCGCGGCATCCCGCATGATGGTACATGCTTCGACCTTGCCGAATTGCGAGAAATACTTTCTGAGCGACTCTGGCAATATGACACACTATTTAGTACTACTGCATGCGACAGTGAACGGACAGTAATAACGACGTATGTACCATCTGTTGTATCCCAATTGAGACCTCCAATGAACATTTTGCTATGTAGACAAAACCACGCCGGAGAAGAGCAGCGGCGGGTAGACGGTGTTCCAGTAAAGCGAGTATAAGTGGATGTGTGCGGAGCGTAGACACATATATGGGGGGAGAAAAAGGCTGATATTAGCGTTTCTGTAACCTAGACAGGGAGCGTTATGACACGGGAAAAAAGAAAATGAACGACTCTACTGTGTGCCTGCGTAGAGTTGCTAGCCTAGCTTAGACGTCTAGCTGAGCCTCTAAGCAGCATAGACCGATCGATATAGACCGAGGACAAAGACCGAAGGATCCAGATACGCTAGAGCTATGTCGTAGGCGACAAGGGACGGACTACCGCACGAAGCAACACGCTACAGAGGGATCCATGGTCTCTCGCAACTAGAATCCCAGCCTAACGAACTCGAGGGAATTGAATCGAACGCTGGCCATGTCGAATTAGCAGTTGACATAAGTGCTATCACTCACCCTTCCTCTTTCATCTCTGAGGGCCGCACAGGTCGATTGACAGCCCCTTGATAATTGCCAGCACCGGTTTGCTGTGGCTGCTCGTGATAGTCCGGAGTTTCGCGATCTTGGTACGTTGGGATCTGTTGAGTCTGCGTGTTTGTGAAAGACGAAGAAGCCGCGCCGTTTGACGTAGATAGCTGCGGGGAAGTCGATTCGGTAGGAGATACAGATGGTTCAGGATGAGGGGGTGTTGAGGACGTCTGTATAGCCGACGCCAACGCCGAAGGACTCTTCACAGGTGGTGGAGATTCTTTCTTGACATTGGATGATGACTCCTGAGACTCATGAGCGACCTCCGTTTGATCTGTGGGGACAGCGAATTCGGACTCGTCATTGCCGTAAAGATCTGAGAGGCGCTATAATTAGAGAATAGTAGCTTTCAAACAACTTCAGAGACATCACCTCCGTACAGGTCAGCGTCGAGGTCAGACATCGCGGTCGTCGTTGAACGAGGTAGAAGGTAAGAAGAGAAAAGCTGGCGGTGCACGAACTTTACCGGTGGATTACGTAACGTTCTCACGATCCCGCCCGGATTGGAAACCGAGTACACGTGACAATATAGACGCTTATCATCTTAGCGGCCCTTGGACGTGCTGCCCGCATGGCTTTGGCCTGTTTATCATCGCATCCTTGTCGCATCCATAAGTTCTGCGAGCCATGTTTCTCAAACCTTCTGGTCTGTCTCCAGAGCCTTTGCATTGCGCGCAGCTCAACCCCTCCAGGTTATCGGCACGGTCTCCCCACCACCACACTGCGAAAACCCTCACGCAAACAGAGAACAGGTCTCCAGTAGCTCTTATGCCCTCCGTTCCCACTGTAAACCTGGATTCGGATGAAATCACTGCCGAAATGGCAGCCTGTCTGGCGGACTCCTTTTTAGGTCACGTTTTATTCCTGAAGAGCCAGATACCGTTGTGAGTAGAAAGAAGTTTAGCCGCATTCATCTCAATTGACACGGTTCGCCATTTCTAAGCCCTGTCTTACAACTAGAGAGGATACCGGGAGCTTCAACGAATAGCCGCAGCAAAAAACGCGTCGATCTACTCAATGTGATGGATTTACTATCTTCGCATCTGCAGACGACTTTCACTGCGCTATCCATTGCCCTTGCGCAGACACATCTCTCCGCCAAACGTTTCTCTGGTGGAAGAGGTTCCGAATGCACTGCTGAGTTGGATTCTCCCGCAGACTCTCGTGCCAGAGCTCACATGGTGTTCGTGGTTGGGCCTAGTATAGGCGCGCCTAAGGCGCGTGTCGTCTTAGTCCTCGATGGGCTCGAACTAAGACCAAGGGATGCCTTAGAAGAAGATGTTGAGAACGCCAAAACCATAATACGCGATTCTGTAGATGCGGAGTCAGATGATCAAGCGGATATACGACAATCAACCACCACTGTGCAAGATGACGAGGTGGACAGCGATGACGACAGCGCATCTGACGCTACGGAGCCCCCAGTATCTCGTACACCATCACCATCACCGCTGTCCTCTTCTCCGTCGTCGCCTCAATACAGACATATTCCCCTCGCGACGCTACAAGAGAGCGGCCGCAAACCTCTATGTCCGATTTCACAACAATCTACTCCTCGAAGTGTGGCATCGCCTCGCGAGACGCGTACCGATAGACAACAAACCCTGAGGTCTGCGGAACGCTTGCTATCCCGAACACTCGCCGATGCCTGCGCCGAGGAAGGAGGGCTCTCGGCAGAACTCTGTACGTGCTAATCGCCCTGCAAAGCCAATATACACGCTGACATCAGCGTAGCTTCAACGCAAACCCATATATTTTTGCAAGCACCAAGGCGATTCAAACATCCTGCTTGGATCCCTCGACAAAATTATACTCGCTCCCTACAAGGAACCCTGGAGGCTTTCATGAACGAGGCAATCTGTCGTCCTACAGAGAACATAGCTACCAAGAGCGCCCAGAAAACCAAAGTGAAAACAGAAGGCGTTTGGATCACTTGTAAGGCAAGAGCGTCTGGCTTTGCTACGGGCGTTAAGTCGGAAGAGACTGAACCCACAAACGAAGGAGACGAAAAGATATGGTGGGAATGGAATGGCGGGAAAATTGTCGGTTTTTCGGACTGGTAAGACTGTCTCCGTAAGTAATGTCTCACGACACGTTATACATTCGGATTACACTACCCCACGGAAGCGCCATGGTCTGCCGTCCATTAGGGTGGTTTACGTCGGCGAAGCGAAACCGTCAAGTCCAGTGCTACGTAGGAAGGCGTCCGAGCTGTGACCATCAAGACGAGGTATCTAGATCTTCTCTACTCTACTCCTGGCACATGGAAATCCTAGAGTCGCCCCCGCATGAATGAGTTGATCTGGACGCCCGTTGTCCGTTCCAACGCCAATTGATTGTGACTTTTTGAGGTCACTCTGGAGCAAATAGACCTCCGTGAATCACCAGTGATCATCAGCGCTCAAGCTCGTATATGCTCCGGTGTTTGAAGCTTACTAGAGCTGCGGCGCCTTTTCGACGCCTGCCCTCAGGTCATGTTGCGAACGCCTGTCTTTTTTCTTGGTTACTGCCGATCTAGGATTCGTCCGAGCTCTCTTTCAACTATGTCTAGGCCGAAGAAAGAACCGCCGCTGTACGTACGTAGCACGCGGTATACAAGTGTGTAGTACTAGAATCCAAAAAAAACGAACATAGTATCATAGAGCGTTTGATACTGTATATCAATATTTTCATCATCTAAGCCTTATCACAGCGATATATACCAAATCACTCTGTTGGGACTTATCTCAGAGCAGTGCGAGATCGAAGTGAGACGAAGTTACTTTAGTACTGTAACTTGGAGAATTTCTTCCTCTGTATTGCCTGACTGGAGCTCGAGGTCTCGCAACTGGAGGAGGTTGAGAACGAAGAGACGAATACCGACTCGAGACAATCATCAATATATCCCTGATTCACTACGTACTGCACCGTTGGCGTCATTGTTCACGGTGCTCACCCAGTACTGTACCCTTATCTCACCCCTCAATCTGGAATCCTCAGCTGACGGAGACACAGACATACGCTCGGTATGGGTCATTGCGTTTGTTCCGTTCGTTGTGGTACTCAGCAGCGTTCTTGTCATGTCCAGATCACTGCTACGATAACACAACATGTTATCTCACGGCCCTTCGTCGACAGCCCCCGCGTTGTTCAGCGCGACACGGATTACAATGCTATTTACTGCATTATTGGTAGCCTTGGCATCTGGTACCAACTATGTACGTCCATTGCACCTTGATAATGCTACACCGAGCAGAATGAAATCGTGTTCTAGGTATTCTCGGGTGCGGCTGTCCGCTATGTCATATCCGCGAAGCTGCTCACCTGAAGTACATAGCATATGGACCACAGCTTTCTGCACGGCTGCATCTTTCGCACACTCAAATGAACATTGTAGGATTGTCCGGAAATGGTTCGTACGCTCTATTCACTTAGTTTTCCGCTACCAACACGTGTGTGCAGTCGGGGTATACGGCACAGCACCTCTATGGGGGCGAATAGTCGACAGTAAAGGCCCGAAAGTTCTTTTAATCATAGGGTTTGTATCTCTCCTCGTAGGATATAATGGTATACGATATCTCTATGATACCGGTCTGCCAGACGGTGCCACAGACCTATCGACCATTGTATTCCTGACGCTCATCTTATTTGGCTTCCTCACCGGTATCGGAGGAAACGGAGGCTTGACTAGCGCGATGAATGCTACTGCGAAAAGCTTTCCAGATGAACTTGTGAGCTTTCATAGATCTTGCGCGCGTCCCGGTATCTGATCAGCTCTCAAAGCGTGCCACGACAAATGGACTAGTCATATCGGGCTTTGGTCTCTCAGCATTCTTATTTTCCACCATCGCCCATGTCATATTTCCGGGCAACACATCCGAATTTCTACTTGTGCTGGCCATCGGTACATCACTTCCGATGATTCTAGGCTTCTTTCTTGTGCGACCTGTACCGTTACCTTGGACAGAAGATATGTCTGCGATCGACGTCTCCCATGGCGATGATGACGAGCTGCCTGCGAATTCTCCAGCGGTATTCCGTAGAAACCTCAACAGCCAGACCAACCTTCTCCGTGACGATGACAGTTCTTCAGACGACGATCTACTCGAACCTATCGAGTATCACCACGAGGCATCTCCTACGGATTACATCATTCCTGGATCCACAAATTCTCTAGCTCTGAGCCCCACGAGACAGCCGGCGGGAAGCAGACATCGTTCTCGAAGCTCATTAGCCGTGTCCCAGCGAAACATGAGTTCCTTGGGGAAGAAACCCGTTGACGGCCAACCGGACATCAGAGGCACTGCCCTAGCCATATCGAGCAACTTTTGGCTACTTTTCACAATCACATCGTTATGTAAGGTCTCTTACAGTACAGTTCCTTCTTGCGAGAGAATTGATGTCCTTCTATTATAGTAAGCGGCACTGGCTTGATGTGTAGGTACCTTCATTTTCGTATGATATCCTCTCTTGAACGTTATACTAGTTATCAACAATGTTGGCTCGGTCTCGCAGGCGCTTTTTGCCAAAGGCAATCCAAACTTCAACCCCAAAAAAGCAGCACAGTGGCAAGCGACTCAGGTGTCCACAGTAAGCATCATGAATTGTTTCGGACGGCTAGCAATAGGTAATTCACTCTGATGTTACGGTCCGTCCTAGGTTTACTGAACACCGAGTCTGTAGGATTGATTGCAGATTTTGCAAAAAACAAATTGCATCTACCACGCTCATTCTGCATATCGCTTGTTGCTCTGCTCTTCATCGTTTCCCAGATCACTGTCTTCTCCGTTGACGAGGTGAAGAATTTGTGGAAAGGCAGCGCTTTATTGGGGTTTGCCTATGGAAGCCTCTTTGGCCTGTTCCCGACCATAACCATCGAGTGGTTTGGCTTATGTGAGTACCCTCATTCCCAAGCCATAACACAAAGCTCAGCAGGATTTCCAGCTCATTTCTCGGAAAACTGGGGGTTTGTGTCTCTGGCTCCCATGATTGGAGGCAATATCTTCTCGATCGCTTTCGGACGCAATTTGGATGCCCACGCTCCTTCTGAGCCTGAAGATCCTAGCATTAGCAGCGCCTTCACATTCTCATCGTTGGGTATTCGCGCGGGAACGTCTGACTCTTCGCACCAATGTCTACAAGGCAAGGAGTGTTATATTGAGAGCTTGCTCATGACAACGACGGCATGCTCAATAGCTCTAGTGTTAGCGCTCTATGCGGCATGGCGAGACTATAAGGATGTTCGCCGGTACTCGAGAGGGCGCACACCAGCGGTCGAGTTGGTTTGGGAAGATGTAGAGGATTAGGTCTCCTGTTGCGGATGTATCGATGCACGCCTGACTGTTATATTCCGCATACGGAATCATACTGTTGTCGGTGTTCCCATAGAGCCGTCGGACTGTTTGATAGGAGTACCTGTAGTATCGCGTCCTTCACAAAGTTTATGTAGAGATTCTGCGCAGTAGTACGTTAACAACGTCTTGTCTCCAAGCACATGCATGCCGAGTACCAGCATTGCTACCACCTTACAAGGATGCGTTCATGATGGTTGAACGGTGAACGGTGAACGGTGAACGTTCAACGTCGAAGTTTTGGAACGATGTCGGTACAACATCCAAGCAGTACTCCAGAGACCATCAGTGCTATGATAAGATAAGATAAGATAGGCGCTTGAGCGATGGCGGATCGAGTCAAATCTCTCCTTGCTTGATTCTTGAATGCGATTCAGAGTCTCTGTACCGCTACAGGTATCTCTATCATATCGTTTCACAACCACCAGAATGACCAGCAACTGGACCTCATCTCGCGTACGCGAGGAGTTCTTCTCGTACTTTCGTTCTAAGGACCACACTTTCGTCCCTTCATCTTCAACCATACCCTATGAGGATCCCACGCTGTTGTTTGCCAATGCTGGTATGAACCAGGTGCGCAAACAATCTGAATGCTATACACAGGTGCTGAATTTGTTGTAGTACAAGTCAATCTTTTTGGGAAACGTTGAACCGCACTCGGAGTTAGCCAAACTTAAGCGTGCATATAACAGCCAGAAATGTATCCGTGCTGGAGGAAAACACAACGGTGAGGAGCTCTTTGGACATACAAATATATCTGCGACTTATCAGTCCCAGACCTCGAGGACGTGGGGAAAGATTCGTATCACCATACTTTCTTCGAGATGTTGGGAAATTGGTCTTTTGGTGACTACTTCAAGGTGACGCTTACGAGTGATTTTTCATGTGGTCATTGTCCATCATTAACACTGTGCAGAAAGAAGCTATTGAATACTCTTGGGAACTATTGACTCAAGTGTACAAATTACCCAAAGACCGCTTGTACGTGACTTATTTCGAAGGAGATCTCAAGAACGGCCTCGAGCCCGATCTGGAGGCGCGCAACCTCTGGTTAGCACAGGGTGTCCCAGAAGATCACATCCTGCCGGGAAACACCAAAGACAATTTTTGGGGTGTGTCTTCCTTCCTGTTGATTGTCTTGCTCGCGTATATCTTACTGTATATCATCAGAAATGGGTGCTACTGGTCCTTGTGGACCTTGCAGGTGAGTCATCTAGTGTCATGTCCAGAGGTATCTCTGATAGAATTTCAGTGAAATCCATTTCGATCGAATAGGAGGACGCAATGCCGCCAGTCTTGTGAACCAAGACGACCCGGATGTACTAGAGATCTGGAACAACGTTTTCATCCAATTCAATCGTGAAGACGATGGTTCTTTGCGTCCGCTACCAGCGAAACATGTCGACACGGGAATGGGCTTTGAGCGTCTTGTATCTGTTGTGCAGGAGAAGCGCTCCAACTACGATACAGATGTATTCTCGCCCATCTTCGAGCGGATCCAGCAACTTACAGGCGTACGGCCTTATGGCGGGAAGTTCGGTGTCGATGACGCAGATGGTATTGATACTGCGTATCGCGTGGTAGCAGACCATGTCAGGACATTGACCTTTGCGCTGAGTGACGGCGGTGTCCCAAATAACGTCGGACGTGGTTATGTCCTCAGGCGAATCCTAAGGAGAGGTGCTCGATATGCAAGGAAGAAATTGGGGATTAGTATCGGGTCGTTCTTTTCTTCTTTGATGCCAGTTATCGTTGAGCAAATGGTAAGCAGTATACGTATGCTAACTAAAGGACCGTGCTGACTCTTAGAGACAGGGTGGTGTTTTCCCAGAACTCACAAAACGTACAAACGAGATCAAGGAGATCCTTGATGAGGAAGAGGAATCGTTTTCTCGCACATTAGACCGCGGCGAAAAGCTGTTCGAGCAATACGTCAACAAAGCGCGCCAGCAAGGTACTACCAAGTTGTCGGGGAAGGACGTGTGGCGCTTGTACGATACTTACGGCTTCCCCGTGGACTTGACCCGATTGATGGCGGACGAGCTCGACCTAACCGTCGACGAGAAGGAGTTCGAGGAGGCACAGGCACAGTCCAAAGAGGCGAGCAAAGCGGAAAAGAAGGGCACAAAGGAAAGCGTCAAGCTTGATGTTCACGATATTGCCGCTCTTGAGAAGAATCCTGCTGTCTCAAAAACAGATGACTCGGCCAAGTTCTGTGAGTCCCCCTTTGTATGGTTGCTTGCTCGGAAGGATTGTTCTAACATCTTTCAGCTCGTGGAAGTATCAATTCCAAGGTGGTCGCACTATACCATAACAAATCCTTCCCCGAAACCACAAGTGAAATTCCGACCGATGCGTCCTTCGGACTACTTCTGGACCGTACCCCGTTCTACGCTGAGGCAGGTGGTCAAGAACACGACACGGGAAGTATCGTTATTGATGGCTCGGCTGAATTCGAGGTCAGTGACGTGCAGGGATTCAACGGCTATGTTTTGCATATCGGTCAAATGAAGTATGGATCGCTGTCTGTGGGTGACGAAGTCATTTCTACTTATGATGAGGTCCGTTTTACTGTTTCTCGGGCGAGTTACACGTTGATTTCATCCACTCCTAGCTTCGTCGTTGGCCCTTACGCAATAACCACACCGCAACACACATTCTCAACTTTGGTCTTCGAGAGGTACTCGGTGACCATATTGATCAGAAGGGGTCTCTTGTCGCCCCCACGAAGCTTCGCTTCGACTTCTCGCACAAGGCACAGATCAGCATTCCCGAGCTCAATGAAATCGAAAGCATGAGTCAGGACTGGATTCGTCGGAACGTGAAGGTCTATAGCAAGGAGTTGGATCTTAAAATTGCGCAAAAGATTCCAGGACTACGTGCTGTGTTCGGCGAGTCGTATCCCGACCCAGTAAGAGTTGTGTCGCTCGAGTTCGATGCAGATACTATGGCAAAGGACATCGAAAACCCTCAGTGGAGGAGTACGAGTGTGGAGTTCTGCGGTGGCACGTAAGTAATCTATCTTGGTCGACGCATGCTAAGATGCTCACACAAAAATTCAGTCACGTCGACAAGACGGGAGACATAAAGGATTTTGTCATCACTGAGGAGTCAGGTATCGCTAAGGGCATTCGACGGTTGGTCGCCGTTACTGGTAATGAAGCTGCGGAAGTCAGACGTGTCGCCGACAATCTCCAGGCTAGGCTAGCGCAGCTTGAAGCCACACAAGGCAAGGAAAAGGACGCCGGTCTCAAGGCGTACCAGGTGGTATGTATATTGATGTCCTGACGGCCGTTGTGTATTCTCAAGATATCTGTCCAGGAACTCAATCAAGCCGATATCTCAGTCATCAAGAAGGCAGAGCTCGTTGAACGTTTGTCATCTATTCGGAAAGCCTTCGACAAGCAGAGAAAGGATAAAGAAACTGCTGCAAACAAGGCTGTACGTTACGATAAGCATGCTGGGACAGTGTCTGACCTTCTTTCAGGCTGTGGAGAGCATTACCGAATTCTTCCAGGAGAACCCCGACGCGCAAGCATTTTTTGCCAACATCAATGATGCCGAGGGCAACGCAAAGGTCTGTAGGTTCGATCAAGAGTATTGCGGAGTCTGATATTGTCCGTTTCATACAACAGATCCTCCAGGCGGTCGTTCTCCAGGCTAAGAAACTTGGCAAATCTGTCTATGTATTCAGCGTTGACCTTGAGCAAGGCAAGGTCGCACATGTGAATCACGTGGCGGATGATGCAAAAGCACGGGGCTTGGACGGTCGTGAATGGGCCAACGTCATCGTCAATATCGTTGGTGGGAAGGTGCGTATCAATCTGTCCATCCGGCCATTCGTTAATATTCGCCATAGGCCGGGGGGAAGGTCGATGGGGCTCAGGGTGTCGGTGTGAACGCTGATAAGGTAGAGGAAGCCCTTCAAGTTGCAAAGCGTTTCTACGACCAGAAGATGTAAAGAATCAAGGTGCTGCACGGGTGTATCTATCCAACTGTGTTCAATGTCATCTACCGTTGCTTGTTGCCCTTTGGTCATATGATTAAGATCATCCCATAGTGGTATGCATATGATTCTTGGGCCTGAGCGCTCCCACTTCACGTTATGCTTCCGCTTCATGGTGCGAAACTTGAATCGTCCATTTTGGGTCTGTTGAAGTATCAAAGGAGCGAGCATAGAGGACTACCACGTATATTGGAAGTCCGAGGTGCAGTAAAACCATCGATAACCTAGATATCGTGATACACACATGCGTAGCGGCGAACAATAAAGATCTGCACCGGTATTGGTCATCTTACATTGTCAGGACAATTTGAGGACCCCTCCCAAAGCCGATCTCTAAACGCGACCCATAGAGCTGGTCTCCTTGCTTGTGTAAACCTCCTGTGTGACCTGAACACCTGTGCCAGTGCTCTTGATCTGATCCTCAGCGAAGGTGGTGGAAGCTGCTGCACGAAGTGTAGACAGGTCGCCGAGGTGGATGGTGCTGCCTTGGGCCCTAGTGGTGGTGACTTGGGCATAGGTGTCCTTGGTCCAGCCCTTGCCTTCAGCCACACGGTATACTATCATAAGGGCAGCCACGGCCTGCAATTCTTTGGTCAGAAATAGATATGTCTAACCGCGAAAGATGTAGATACCTGTACAAGTGCCGGGCCTTGGACGAAGACATTCACGAGAGAATTGTTCAGGACAAAGGGGACGATGTACAAGATCATGAATATCGTATAGAGCAACTCGGATTCAACGACCATTGCAATGACACCAGTGTATTGCGACGCGTGGTCAGAGCCGAGAACATTCCTCAAACGGCGGCGGTATATGAAAAGGCGGCCGACGATAGCGAGGGTCGCAAGGACGTTAAGGGCAAGAGAAAAGCACCAGAAACCAAGGGTGAAGTTGGCAACTCCGAATATGGAGTTAGAGGCGATCTGCACGAGGAACAAGACCCCCAAAACTATGCTGATAATTAGGCTGCGATCATGGAAGGAATTAGGTGAAACTCACTGAATTCCGTCAACCAGAAAAGGATCGCAACAGAGACAGTGACCCCATCAGGAATTGAACTGTTCTTGTACATGACTGTGCAACGCCAAAGCTAAACCATTTGGTCAGAGTGAGATGGCGCATGGTACATCAAGATAGCATACCAAGAGTGCGTCAGACAAGAAGGTCGAGACGACGAGGCAGTCATTGGCGAGGGCATCGATGGGGATTGAAAACTCGACAATCTCGTATGCGTTGGGACCACCGGGGAAGTTGCGATCATCGACGAAAGCCTGTTGCGTGAATTGCATCGCGGCGCCTTGGAATATCGTGCTTAGGGTGAAGATGAGGACGACAAAGGCGAGAAGAGGGCCATCCCGCGACAACCGCGACCGCTTGAAACCCTTGACCAGCATGGAGAAACATTGTATGCTGAGCGTAGCTACAGAGCCATAGGCAATGCACATGATCAACGCTCCCTGCAGCCATGTATCTTCAGCGTGGATAGTCGCGGCATCCTCGTCGGGGCTCCAGGAAGGATCGGACATGGCTGCTCGGTGCTGGGTCGTCGAAGAGTGAATCAATGATCTTTCCCCACAGCGAAGCAGACCTTAAGAGGAGTGCCGGAGTTATGTCGTCCTCAGGCACCGAATGACCTGTTGAGGGACACGACAGCATCACTTAGCGATAGAGTAGCAAGGTAAGAGATACGTCTGCCTGTACTGGTTGGGAGACCGTCCTCGCAGGCCATTGCGATAGGGCCTCGTGATAGTATCTGATCACCATTGATGGGTCCGGCAGGCCCGATACGACTTAAGAGGAAATGAAGCTCACATGGCTGCCATAGTCGCCATTGAGAACGGCATATCGCCGGCTGTGTAAGGCACACAGCCAAAGTATGCTGAGAGAGCCAGCAATCGTATCTTCCACACTCGTATGGCGGCGATCTTGACCAGGTGTGATTGACATAGTGACTGGGTCGCGGGGGACCACTTGGTGGGACGCATCAACCATCCTCGGCGGCATCGACAGATTTGAGTAGATGGACGGTTTGTGGCGTTATTTCACGGTCCGCCGTATCAAACAGACGTGGAACTTCCAGGCTGTCCTGCGCGAATGAGAGCACCGATAGATTCCAGTGAGGATCTGAACAGGACGCTTACTGGGGAGATCCAGTACTAGCGTCACCGGGCTAAACTTCCCAGGGTGTTGCGCATGGCACGAGGCGTTGGATGGCGTTGGGGACTTGACACTGACAGTACTATGCGGTCCCATGCCGCCTTATCGACATACTTGATAGCAAATGGCTTGCCTCGACTGACCTGATACAGCGTGTCCTGATGCAAAGACTGTGGTGACCGATTGACTGTGGTTTGACTTGCGACGTCGACAGAGGCGTCTCACGATACCGGACATATGACCAACCTTCCATGCGATCATATCAATTCAGCAACTGTATCTGGGTGCCATGTGCACTGCAAATCAAGAGATAGGCTGTCTCGGAGACAGTAAGACAGTCGTGCTGCGGTCGTACCAGGGTCTTTCTGTTGACAATGAGCGAGCGAGAGAGGCTGAGAGGGCAGTTCAAAGCCACAGATACTGAGATAGCAAACAGCAGCGCAACTTTCTCACGCCACGACCAGGCCACAGCAGGCCACAGCCATGCGCTCGATTCATCAGCTGCTTTTGATAAGTAGACTCAGGAGTAATTGGACCACTGGAAGCTTTGCTACTACAACTAATGACAGTAATATCACTTCCTTCCATCTCTCCAGGTCCGCGATGGATGGATCACATTAATCCATGAGGTCTTCTGTCGCCGGACTTCCGGTGCTACTCTCGTCGGTGGACTCCTTGAATCCGATCCAATACGTTTGCAAGTGCCCCTGCTGTTTCGGCGAGAGACGATCACAATCACTGCTCGAGCAATCCCCACTTTCCTGTGAACCAGAAAGAGTTCAGCTTCTTGTGCTTCACCCGAGCATCAAGCCTAAGGCTGCACTTGGTGAGTCGAGTCACAGCTGACCTCTCCTGCACTGAAGCGAAGCTGACCCCCGTCGCCAGATCACCAGCATCCTACGCGAACACGATGGACTCGTACAGTGCTCTCCGTACCGATGACTCTTCCGAGGCCGATAGTATCGACACAGACGTGCCCACGTCAACTAAGCCTAAGCGCTCTGCTCTCGGGACAGGGACATTGGTCGTATGTGTCGTCTGCACCGTCATTAATATCGCCACAACCTTCTTCGTGTTACCGCCTAGTCCAACGAAGCCACAGAGAGCGCCTGGGTCCTATACGCCAGCGGAGGTGCGGGTGATGCGGCGCCCGAACCAGTACATAGGGCTGGAGAAGATCACCCGCCTCGAACCTCCCAAGCACTACGAGTTCACAAATTATCCCCTGGTTATGCTGCCTATCGACAGCGCTCATCCGCACAAGGCCCATGAGAGCGACCCAAAGAAACACGCGTCGCAAGTCGGCACGATTACGCCCGAAGTCAGCAGGATGCTAGTGACAGACACGGTACGTACTCCCTCGATGTATATTTAAAAACACTGACCCCAGGATCAAATCTATAATGCACAAAGGTCTCAACTGTTGTTCAGTTCAGGGCAATTGACTTCGGCATGGAAACATGCGAGCTTAATGTGCTCCTCCCTCCTTTGGGCTTGAGTGAGGCATCCTTGAGTGCCCTTGCACTGTATAGGCTCAATGCAAGCTACGCTATCGACACCGCCACGTTGACCTACCTTACGCGCCCTCCTCATATACAAAAGCTCGCGGACATTCCGTTCGATGCAAATGAGAACATTCACTGGCATCGCAAGTTTGCCTGTCCAACCGAGTCCTTGCTCACATTTGAGCTGGCCTGCTCGGCTTCGATGGGCCACAGTTGCAACATAGAATGGTGGCAAGATAATAGGGCAGCATTGCCTGGTAACGCAGGTGAGCTGTAGCATCGCTCCCTCGGGCGTGCGTTAGACTTATCGTCTGTTATAGCCGTGTTTGTCACTCAACATTCTACTATTTGAGAACGGTATATGTCTGTACATGGAGTTACTGTTTTCGAAGACCGTGCTCATTCCGCCGCCGTGGGCTCAAACAAAATTACATTTGTCAAATTCACGTTTCAAACATAAGCAGCTACACTAGTTCCACTTCGCATTCCATTCCATGAACTCTGCATGGTTCTCCATCATCGCGTCGAAAACCGCCTCCCAGTTCTCACATACTAGTTCGTCGGCAAATGTACCCGCTTCAAGACGTTCAGTCATAAAGTCTCCTCTCTCTATGGATTCGGCAGCATTGCAGAGAAACGTCTGGCGCAGGTAGTTGAGGCAGTGCTGAACATGTTCGTCAGGACCTTTGAGTTGGTTCACATCACCACGATCCCCAGGAAAAACGATGCTACGCTGAAGTCCCCGTAGGCAATGGAATTGGTGGAAGTAGGCAGGCATAAAAGCGCGGTGCTCGGGCCCAAACTGTATTCTGCCCTCCGCTGCGTAATACAGGATCGATGCCCATTCGTCATCCCCGACAGTGTCGTTGTGAGCAAGGGTGAAACGTGCTGATTCGTGGAGAGACATGACGACAGGGTCTGTGGGTGGTACAGGCAAATGAAGAGGATAGTTGATATCCGAGTAGCTGACAGTTAGAGCTAGCACACAAATCAGTATCTGGGTAAGATCGCTGTGCGGACGTGACCTACTTCTTGTCCCCCGGCCTCGCCATTGCGAGCCTGCTGCGAGTATGCGCCACGCAGCGATGGCCAGATTGAACCCGATGAAAGCGCAGACGATGATGGACGACCTGCACGACATGAAGTCGATGAGCGCAGCGAGCTGTAGCACGGATTTCACTGAGACGCCACTAGTGGGAAGATGAAGGCCACTGGTAAGAGTCCGAAGGCCCTGCATTCCTCTTGCACCGACATGCTGTTGACAGTGACCAGTCCATATCAATCAAACTGATCTCTTCGTGGCGTTCTCCGGCGCCTTACAAGCACTGTTGGGTTTCTGATTGAACACATGCGGGTCTTGTGTTGCATCATGCGGTTCCATGCGTGGCACGCGAAAGCAAGTCCGTTCCTCGACGTGTGAAATCCCAGACTGGATCCGTATATACCCAGGCTGACAATGAACAATGAATCAGATCTCAGTAAGGCTCATTTGCCTGTCGACCACGGCGCAATACTTCGTGATGCAGATGGGGCTCTTGCCTAGTTATGATCTTTGCAGTGTCCGTGAGAGAACCGTCCGGACACGGTATTCGAGCGACCGATAGGAGTTTTGCGAACGGGTAGGACGCCAAGAATTTTGTAAACAGAGTTCGCACCGCTTCCGCACAGACATCAGGATTCAATCAACGGCCGCATGCGTCTGAAGGCGAGTCCACAGCTCACCAAGGCCTGAACCACCACCATGGAGAAAGTGCAGCCCAATTCCCACTGGGCGCGTTCTCTTTACCGTCGTCCTCGCGTATTTTTCGTCGTTGGAGCGTTCGTGTTCGCCTTTGGGCTCTACTATTTCACCTCGTATCTCATCGCGAACAAACTTCCTCGTGGGGCGAAAGGTGAATACTGCGGGACGTTGTTGTGCCCAGTGAACTGAAGGAATGCTGTGCCAGATCCATTCTCGTTCTCCGTGGCTTATGGAGATCCTGTGGCAATCCGAATTGCAGATACTGTGCGCTTCCAACTGTATACGGAGGAGGGAATGTCGGATTTTGCTCATGCACTACCGTCCGGCGGCCACCTGGTCTACATCCGCCCTAACGGAAACGCGACTGCAGACCCAGAACCATACACTGTCACACTGTTTCACCAGCTTCGCTGCCTGGATGTTGTGCGCCAGGCGTATACGAAGGTGCCAGAGGAGCCATCTCCGAAACTTCTTCATCATTGCATGAACTATCTGCGCCAGACAATCCTCTGCCGTCCTCATCTACTGCTAGAACCTGTGACAACGCCTATCGGGTTGGTTAGCGATTCAGGGTACGATGGCGTTTGTCGTGACTGGGAGGCTGTATATGTGGAAGCGGAAAGAAACCATGAGGCGTATGCGGAGTGGGCGAGAAATACGGCGCGCAAATGAGTTGATGTTCGTTAGTGATGCCTCTTGTAGCCGTAAGCATTGGCTGACATTGTCGCTGGTCATCGTCGTGGTAGTCACCAGGATGTACGTTGATGGTGGCAACCGCGCGCCTTTTCCCCACGCCTCCTCTTCCACTCCCACTTCAGTTCTGAGTATGTGGATAGAGAGTACTTTCTTCGCCAATCTATTGGAACATGACTTTCTGTCAAGGCGTGACAACTCGTTGCTGCCAGTGGTAGTTACAAAGAACAATGCGATATTATACTCTAGTCGTGACTGGTACAAAGACGTCGGAAGAATGATTTGAGGCAACTAGTATAGTACTCATACACATAAATGGAGGTACACTTGGCGTATTGAGACATGAAAAGGTAGCCACACCTCTACGCAGAAAGAAACCGGCCCACAATCTGATAATAACTCTCTGGCTCCTCCCAGTACGGCATATGAGAACTCTTTGAAAAATGTGCCCATTTCACCTTTGGAATCTTCTCAAAGAATGGCGAAACGGCGATGTCCTGCGCCATATCGTAGCGGCCATTGACTAGTAGGGTTGGTTGCGTGATGGTGTGGATGATGTCGGTGATGTCCCAAGTCTTCAATGTACCGCTGATGTGAAACTCATTTGGACCAGCCCTAAAACAGAGGCCGTTAGAAAACACAAATGAGATGAGATGAGGTAGATGGCATACATGACGTTATAAACCGTCGGATCCCTTGCCATCTCCACATGAGAGATCGTAGCCTCCTCCGGCCACGGGTTACATCTGCAGCAAAACATACCGTAGTATGCATGCATCGCAGCCTTGTACGCCGGGTCATCCAGATCCCCCGACTCCTCTCCTCTTTTTATCGTATCACGCAGCTCCAGAGGCATCTGCGGCAGCAAAATCGCGCTGCTTTCATCCCACAGGTGCATTGCCGCGGGTGTATCGGCGAGGACAATGCGGTTGAGACCGGCAGGGTGGCGCGTAGCTGCCCATTGCGCTGCAAGCATACCTCCCCATGAGTGGCCGAGGAGATCGAAGCTGTCTGCGATTCCAAGATGCTTCACGAGGTTCTCAAGCTCGTCCATGAACAGCCGCGGGGTCCAGAAGTCTTCTCCCTTGTGAGGCAAATGAGTGGAAGATCCGCAACCGAGCTGGTCATACCAGACGACGGGAATGGAGTGTGTTTTGAAGAGCTCATCATGGCCGAGCAAGCCATGATGGGGGATACCAGGACCGCCGTGCAAGAGAACGAGCGGGCGCACGCCTGATTTGAGATTGCCGAGCACTTTGTACCAGGTCTTGTACGTCTCGTCACCAACAACAAAGTTGGCTGTGCCAGTAGTGGTAGACATACTAGTAAAGGTAACTGTAGCCGTTACAAATGGTGCTTGCATCGGGGTGGTATTTCTGCCTCTGAAGAGTGATATCTTGACACTCGTCGTTGCGTAAGCACGCCGAGAGCATCATCCCACATCACAAGCTCTGTTCCCTCCGCGCGATATGGATCTGATGCAAGCAGCAGGGAAAATGCTCATGGATCACCATCTTGCGAAAGTGTCGTTCGCAAGTACACCCGGTCGATGGACATCTCCGACATCTTTTCTCGCCATACGTCCAGTGTGCAGCTGACCGGTGACCTGTTGATAAAGAATGTCAAGCAGGTCCTGAAAGGGACTGGCTACGTACTATTTCTGAGCATAGCAATTGTNAGAATGTCAAGCAGGTCCTGAAAGGGACTGGCTACGTACTATTTCTGAGCATAGCAATTGTGCAGGGCAACTGCGCCATTGCCAGGGAATTAATCTAGGGTTCGGAGAAATCACGGACTTTCCCCAGGGGGAACCCTAGTTCAGGGTCTCGGACTTTTCTGACCCTAGTGACCCTAGCGCGTCACGTGTTTTGCGCGCTCGTTCCCTCAGTGAGTCTCGCCGCACGGTAACATTTATTTTCGACGTTTTGTTATACATTAAATTAATAAAACCAACGGCCGCTACTCAGTCGCCCAACCCAGATTCACACCAACTCATTCGAGTTGACTCACCTGCCTGTGAGGCCGATTCGACGATCGTCGCTTCCGGGTACGCTAGGCGCCCATCGTACCTGGTACCCGTCGAGGATGACCACCTCTTGCTCGTGGCCCTGGCGGGCATCTATTGTAGTCGATGTCATAGGATAGAATACAAGTACAGTACATACATATAAATGATCAACATTTTGATAGGAGGGAATGAGTTCAAAGACAGCCAATCTTTAGGTACTGATGCTCACCCACTGTGAACATATACTCGCCCACAGACTGAGCTCCAATCACGGTGATCCTGTCAAACAACCGGAAGGCAACTGCGCCATCGTCAGCCTTGTTGTGCTCGGTACGGTCCATCAACATCGTCGCGAACGCTTCAGTATCCACACTGAGATCGGCACGTGCGACACCCTCGACGATGACGCGCTGATACAGCTCTTGTACCGCCTTGAGGAATGGGACCATGTCGAACTTGTGGCCTTTGGTGAATACACCCTCCGGTTGCGGGAATGGGATACGCTCTGACGCTGAACTCGGAGGCCCGTCGGAACAATAGTCGCGTTTGTGATTTTCGGGGTGGCCCTTCTCTCTGGGATACATCAGTGTCTTGCAGCGTTTGCAGACCTGCAATTTCCTCTGTAGGCGAGCACGCGTCAGTAAAAGGTAGCTTGAGATATAGTTTGATGGAATGTACTCACAAATTTCGCGTTGAGCGCGTTCTTCGCCTCGTCCATGTCTTTGCCTAAAGGGACGGCGAAGCAGTGTGACATCCAGAAGCTGGTCCCGCCGGTTTTTTTTTAGCTGCGAGAAGTAATCAGTCTCAAGGGACAGACTGTGTCAGGAGATGGCAAGGCACTCACAAGCGAAATCCTGGCGTGCAATTCGGCTCAGGACCTGCTTC
>JAAIFI010000397.1:0-24475 GCA_011032875.1 Phlebia tremellosa | reverse complement strand
CGCGCCACCGCGGTGACGCAAACGCCCGTAGGATGTAAATGGTTGTGTGGGGAAGGATCTGCGTACCTTGCATCTCTGGCCTGAGAGAGAGAAGGAATCAATCACCCTGGCAGAGCATACTCACTTTGCAACTGTTGCCACTGAACAGAGTAGACTTATCAGGAATGCACAAGACATATATCCAGGACAGAGAGGATGCAACTATGTCTTCTGGCTTGGTGTGTTAGGCGCCCGTCGCCGACATGTCTACACTCAAAGTGTAGATTGTGCAATCTTGTAGCCTTGATGGTGGATCATGGAGGGTCAAATAGACAGTTGCAAATGGAGTTGAAGAGGTGTATATAACAAGCAGAGTGAGATAATGAGATAGCAGTATACACATGGTGTTAGCAACGAAACAAGGTGCTTAGAGAACATGAATATGCTGAAGATGGGATTAGCCAAATTGGGCGCTTCACGCTCGAAGACGGTGAGATAGTTGTGAATATCTAGGTCCGGGAATGGTCCACAAATATGAAATAATGGTATAAACGTATAGCCATGAGCTGTGGGTATCATATGACACCCTTTCCGCGTGGTTTGGTCAAGAGCATAAATTGCTAGAGCAACGCCTATACAAGACAAGACCAGATTACGTAATCGAGCAGTGCACCTAGCTCTAATATCTCTGACATTGACAAGAACGTAGTGTAGCTAGTATATCATGTACTTGCAAATAGTAGATTTATTCAAAATAGTGTGAGTAGATGTTAAGACTGTATACACAAGTATATACAAGGTCAATTAAGGTCTATGTACAATTACATATATGATTACATATATTTCACACCGTTTGAAAGCTATCGTTATTGGCAGGAAGCAGCTGACTATGCCAAAACATGTCCATAGGAGTGACTCTGCCGTCTTCCACACCATCACTAGCTGCCAGATATGCTCGTAGAGCGTTATCTACCACAACATCAATGGTAAGAGTGCATGTGTGAAAGCTCATAGTCTGAGGTTGCCTTGATAAGTCCAAATCATCGCCTATAGTTAGATGACGTAACATGAACTGTTTGAGAAGAAGGGTTAGAAGATGAGATTATGATAGGACATTGGCTACTGACTGTCAGAGACCATTCAGGATCCAAGAGCAGAAAGGAGCTCTGTGTTGCAACATGAAGTAAAAGGGCACCTCAAAGAGTGTCATCTTGAGCGGAGTCTAGGACCGTGCGTTCAGAGAGTAGGTCCTTGAAGAAAGGATGGCTGAGATGATCACGACCATGAAGGTAGTGAAAGAGACTAGACTCAAATGCAGCCCCAAATTCTTCATCCTCTGCGATTTGACCAGGAAAAGGGTCTCTAGTAATGAAGGTAAGATGATGTATAAGCTTTACAGATGACTTGAGGTAGCGATTGTAGTGAAGAAATACCATGCCCTTGAGACTAGACATATCAGAGTCAATGTCTAGTACCGCACAAAAGCCGATGTGGATGTTGAACCCATACAAAAGGGCACAATACTCAAGCAAAGTGACAACATTGGAGTGGCCTAAGGTAAGAAACATGAACATGGAGCTGGTGACGCTGTCATGCTCCTGCCGGCTGTGGAGAGAATTTATAGCCATCATCTGTGTCAGAGATGGTGAGTTTAGATTTAAATAGGACAGAACGAGCGACATACAGAGTCTCCAAAAACTTCAAGGAGAAGAGCGCCACATGGATGAATGAAGGGAGGGACAGAGGCATCCAGAGAGAGAGTTGCCCAGTGTTCTAGCCCGTTGAAGAGGGATTTGTATTCCTCAAGGTCTTGAAGAAAAGCAGGGTCAAAATGGAATGAAGCAGGGCCATCGAGAAGGTAAAGCATAACAAAAGGGAAGACCAGAGAAGGCCCAGCCTTGATGATGATTATATGCACAAATAGAAGGGTGTCGATCATTTGAAAGTAACACATGCAGTCAGGCAAAGGATTGGTGGAAGAAGATATCTTGGAAACAACATAGTTGCCTCGTTTGGTCCAAAACTTGGTGTTCGTAAGAGCGATCTGAAGTGCAAGGCGAACCACTCCACGAATGGGACCATTTCCAACTGCCTTGTTACTGCGAGAAGCATATATCATATCAGTGGATGCACAAGAAAAGGAAGCGGCTAATGTATGTACATTTTAACCAGAAACAATGATCCCAGGAGGGCTGCTAGAGAAGGATTACCATCGTAATCCCTACCATCACTGATGTCAACTTGATCTTCACACATCTCGTTGAGTACTGCAGTGAGATCTGGTGAATCAACATTTGTGGACGACCGTGACGGCCGGCCATGGTACCATAGGAGAAATGTAAGCAGCGCTCGTGCACCTTGTTCCAAGTTGGGAGCATTAAGGACAAGAGGGGTGGCCAAGAGGTCGTCATAAACATTGGCAGCAGAGATGAAGGGTTCAGTTCAACGCATGAACTCAATGTGGGACCACTTCTTGTAGGTAGATATATCTTCGTCTCCAAGGAAGCAGCGAGAGTGTTCTTGCCATATCTACATATTCAATCGATGAATTGATGAAATATAGAGATGAGAACGATGCGTACTGCAGTATTCAAAATTGAAGTAGCTTGCATGACCAAAGTCAACAAAGGACCTGGTACAAAAGGCTGAAGCAGAGACATAGCTGACGCTGAGTGACCATGCCCAGCTGGTAGATCTGAGGAGGTTGCAATGGCAAGGGAAAGGGTGTTGGAGTCTCCAGAGGCAGATGCAGAGGGGGGAATGCTATGCGAAGAAATACTTGGGCGAGGCCAATTGGTAAAACAAGTATCACCTTGCTATAATATTGATATATTGTATCAAGCATACGAGTATAAGCACCAGCACTTATGACCTTATTCGGCTCAAATAAAATAAAATATTGCACAAATCTTGGGGAATGTTTAAGAAATATAATAATGAGGTAACAAAATGTAGCTATATGGTATATCTTTCATTTGCCACCCTTCTCACTTATTTTGGATCAGAGTGAACATGGCTATTCATAATATCTAGTATACATGAATTCACGATCTATGAAGTGCTGAGGTGCATGTGCGCCCTCTGGATCATGGCTGGCAATATATACTATTTTCACACATAAACAAGTTCAAAATAAGCAGANGCATGTGCGCCCTCTGGATCATGGCTGGCAATATATACTATTTTCACACATAAACAAGTTCAAAATAAGCAGAAAGAGTGCAAAATGAAAGGTATATTCTATAGCTATCATTTAGTATATCATTTGTGTATTTCTTAAGCATTCCCCAGGCTGGAAGCTATACTGCTTTGGCCCTATGCAGACACTTATATTGTGCACGTGCACTTTCAAGGAGAGACTGAGCGAAGACTTGAAGTTGTAGTTGACGTTGACAATAACAACTCACCGTGCAGGCTAGCAGAATCTAGCTACAACATCAGCTGTATCTCTGCATATATTGTCAAGTTGCCATAGCTAAGCGCAAGCAGCAATAAGGAGCGGCTGTTCCAATACGTCACAGCACTCGACTTCATCCGACAGAAGAAGCTCAGGTTAACAGAGATAACCAAGGCAACTTAGAAGGTGCTATTTCAACTTGGATCCATTGCTATCTATATTGCTGCTTCAAATTCAGAATGTGAACAGTATATGCAGGCTCTCGCTCACAGAGTTTGAGCCAGATGTCTTCCTTGACAAGCATTCTCTCTCAGTCACCTATTGCTTCTATGACAGAAAATTGTAGTTCTTCTGTGGCTCTCCTTAATCATTACAAGAACAGTATGCAACAAGAGGTTGTCCCACAGAATATAGTGCCATACGAGCCTGAAGTCAGTCAAAATGAAAAGACTCATCCAGACTCGGACGAAGACTTGACTGCAGTCTTACCTGTTGCTATTGCTGTTAACTTGAATATCACTGTCAATAAACTGCAACAGGACTTGGAAGAGTTATATAGCTTGATTGGAGAGGTGGCACCTTGGAAAGGCAGTTCTGCAAGGTAAGCGTGTTTCTAGTATTGTCTACTGTCCCTACTCTTGCTTAAATGAAGGCGAGAAGCCAGAACTTGCAATTGAACATATCTTCTCTACCGAAGAGGGAAGCTGTTGAAGAACATGAGCTTCACAGTGTCTCATTAACGCAGCAACAAGAAAGTGCGTTGGCAACAATTGAGTTTGACTATCTTCATCTTTACAACTGTTACATCATTTTTAGGTGATAACCTCAATAGATCTGTGGAGACTGCACAATTGGCCTCACTGGAAAACACTCATTGACCATCGAGCATAGTACATCCTGGCGGCACATCCTCCACCTTCCTATTCTCTACGTTTACAGTGAACGATCCTCCTATGCAAGACGACATCACCGCTTACCTCAGCACTCACTTTTTTGCGAGCAAGCCTCTCATTAGAAAGTGGAATAATACATATCCTAATAGATACTACTATTGTCTTACAATACGTCTTGTCCGTCGAGTTTGGGCTGAACTTCTGAAAAAGTGCATGGAGACTGGCGAGAACGCAATGGTCCCAGCTGGCAGCAGAGCTCGACAGCTCATACCCATCTCACTAGGACAGGTTTGTCAGTGGCTGGGGATTAAATGGTACACATTCACTGCCATGCGCTCTTATGTCAGAAAGCACACGAAGACTTTGGCATTCTGATAGCTCAAAATCTAGCTCTCAACGAAACAAGAGAGCTCCATGCGTTGTTAAGTCAAATGCTAGGCAAGACAAAGGTATTATCTACCATTCCTAAGAAGGATCGTCACGACAGGAGTCCTGTTGGCATTAACGCTGCTGGGATCAACAGAGCCATTCAAAACTGGTAAGTATTGTATCATTCATGCAATGTGACAGACTATTCATTATAGCAAATTTGAAGCCACAATCTACAGGAACAGAGTTATTGAGATAGCAATGTACTTGTAAATTGCAATACAATAGTATAGAAGTCGACTCTTAATCTCCTCTAGCTCTGTCAGCAGCTTGTTGTACCTGTCGATGTCGTTTAGCACCATGGTGAGAATCCAAATATAGCTCACCATATCCTTGCAATGTAATAGCATTTATGGGACGGAAAGAGGAGAGATGAGAAGCTTCAGTGGCGGATGATTGCCATATGTCTGTAAGCGGAAGCTTAGCAGGCTGAAGCGTATCGACAAGTGAGCACTCATCTTTTTCTTTGTGATCAGCATGTGTCTTGCAATCTGTTGAGGCACATCCCTCTTGCAAGTTGCTATTAATATCTTGAGATTTGCTGTTGATATTGTTGCCTGCATCAAGAACATTGGAGACTGCAAGCAGCACATATATGCTCTCCACAATTTCATGACATAGCCTGATGTGCTTGCGCAACAGTCTATGCTCGTAGATGAGCTGTTCACTACAGGCGAGTACAGAGCGAAAAGAGTGAGCTGAAACACCTAATGAGCATGGAGAGAAGGATGGGGGTCGCAGGTGCACTGTGGCACCATCTAGGTAAGCTGTGACTAGTCACTTGCGATGAATCTAAATCTGAATCTGTGTTGAATGCAGCATGCTCCAGAATTATTGCATCCTCGTCAGGTGGAGCTGGATCGTCCGGTTCTATAATATCCTGCACTTGAGGCTCTTCAGAATCTGGAAGGTCGTAGTGCTACAGTATGTGCGCAAAACCATCAATTGTCTAAGCAGTGGATAGTTTGACTATTAGATTTAATACAGAGCATGGATTAGCACATATCAATCACGTGTTGAATGATTCTGTAGTCAATAGCAGTATATCTGCCGTACCATCACCTGCAGAAGGCTGTTCATCAATCTCATCTAGATTTGCAACCATACTGATTGCTCTCTCCACTTCTGGTGCTGTGATGTCAGGAGGGTCCTAGTATTTAATGTATTAGGATGTTGGGGATACTATAACAGGAGGGCAACATACTTTCTCTGAGCTGCGTAAAGCATACTCGCCCTGAGCGTGTGACTGCTTTGCATATTTTGATAGTCCTGCTTGCAGACTCGAGTCCTAGTTCTGAACAGACTCATTGAAGCCGGCTCTTAGCCTGCGTGCAGATCTGAGAGGTCTTAGTACTTGAGAGGGCCCGGCGTTCGCTGTGCCAGCTGCCAGAAGCTTTGCAAATGCTGTGATAGCAGCAATCACAGGTGGATGAGCACCCAGCCGCTGCTAGTGTGAGTAATAGGTACTCCAAGTGACAAAGTGCAGTGCTCTCTTCACAATTCCGCAGTTGCATCACACCTTCCCAGCATTCTTTTCATTATCAGCTATAAACATTAGTATGCTCAGCAGTATATATGCACACACTGCACGCCTGTAAGTCTCTAGTGCAACTTACCAGAAGCCAATGGATGTGACCCTTACGAGATGCCAGCCCAAAAGGCAGCGTGAACACAGACAGTGCTGAGAAGATATCTCATATACATAGATTCATTATGTAAGTAACAGTACAGTGATAGGATACATGACGGCTGTGGATAGCAGTAGACAAGCAGGCAGGGTGTGCAACTGCGTCATGCGCTTGACCGCAAGGTGCGCTTAGAGAACACTAAACAAGCCTTGGGTGCACTTCGCTGCTCCTTGGTAATTCCCTCACATCCCATCACAAAACAAGCAGAAAGGGTGTCAGATAATGTAATTAATTCAGCTAAATCACATATAGGTGTTTTTATGAGATTGTTAAACATCCCCCACCCTATATAATTTCTTTGTCAACCATGGGTCTATGGCGACAAGCTCTCCCGCAGACTGAGATTCCTCCACGGAAGCGCTCACAGACAACTCAACGTGTGGCTCTCTGTGGACCATCATGTATTGGCGGGCATAATCATTTATTATAAATTCTTAGCATTTACCAGCGTGGACGGGTTTTCACTGGGCGTGACTCATGACATCTCCAGCACTAAGAGGCTAGCTAAGAATGGGCTGCACAGTGCGTTTATGCATGCAACCGCAAAAGAAGAACAGCACTTAGAGGAGGTCCGCGCCTGTACAGCACCTTACAGCCATTCTCACCTTCCACTTCAGTAAGTACACAGCACATCCCAGATGAGCCGCATGCAGGGTTTTCTATACTTGTAGCTACAGGTTGTTAGTGCCATTGGCAGTGCCAATGCTTGTCTTGAGGAAGGACATGTGTCTACTGGAGTCAGATAAAGAGAGAGAAGATAGTGATGTCTGTCGTGTCACATGAGGTACCCGTTGCTACCATGAGAGTCTCTTGTGAATGTGAATAGGTCCTCCACGTATCGATGAAATGGATCTGAACGCAACAAAGTAACTTGCTTCAAGTACAATCCTATATTCATATCTGCTCATTATTATATAAGGTTTGTACTATCTCTGAAGAGGATACATTAAGTACTCAATGACAATTACACATTTGAGTTCTGAAGTGCGATGGCCTGATCAGCGGATATGTACTTCCTTTTCTTCTTTGCAGGTTTCTCGTCTACAGTCTCTTCTTGTGCAGGTACATTCAATGTAACACACTGAGCCTTCTTCAAGAGGGTCTTCCATTGGCCTTTATGATCAGCCCCAACTGCCCTGGGCTGAATTGATCACAATTCCTGCAGAGCATAATGTGGCTTCAGTGAAGGATCATGACAACAAACTGAGATTCTAAACATGAGAAGATGAGTATATAAGACTGGACCATAAAAACAATGATAAAATACTCCTGACTATAACGTGTTTTGATCACGCATGCATTGCCACAGTACTCGAGAGGTCCAACAATCACTTTATGTGTCTTGTAGACGATGTAGTAGAAGGTATGAGTCTCTTTGCAATGGTTCAGATCTGTGACTTTGATTATATATGTTGCTCCCTTAGGATTTCTACAGATGACATCTTAGTATAAGAATAATGTACTTCATAATAAGCACATACCGAGTGGCCAAACCATGAACACAATTGGCAGGAAACTGACGTACAATGGACCATATTTTTTTCTTGACTCAATAAAAATACATGGAATGCCAGCCCCTCTTCATATCCTTCTTGTCAAGAAACCTCTGCATTCCAAAATCACACATGTATGTGTAGTGGGAACGAAGCAGGCCTACGACAAAGCAATGAAGTAACACTTATTGTCAATAGTTCAAGCAAATTATGGTTGAAGGACTCACCTTCCTTGCGATACATCTGAGTAAACTGATCACGAATAACCATCTGGTGATTCATCATTGAAGATCAAATGGGACAGGTTGTCTCCATCTGACTGTTCCAGCGATTCTCTAATGTAGGTGGGCTCAATGCAGTTCAAGAGGTCAATTTCACCACTATTTTAGCTATAGGTGGTTTTCTGCACTTCAATAGTCTGAAGTTTAGCCTTGTAGAAAGTTATAAGATTATAGTATATCATGCTATGTTAAACGTGACGTACATGATAACCATTTATTACAGCAATCAGATGTAATGGCATGGCTGCACAATCCTTGGCAAATACTCGAAGCCAGCCAGCAAACTTCATTCATTCAGCAGAGGTTGGAGCTAGTAAACCATTGCACATGGAAGGTGTGATAATATTGTGCCTAGATGACAATTGTAATCTATAAAAGTGATCAAAACATTGGTATATTGACTCACATAATCTCATTACGTGCACGTATGATCCATGATATGTATGCTTCAACGAATTGTGCAGCTCGTGCTGAATTATCCATTACTTCTGCTTCTGTTAAAAATGGAGATAATCCTCAAGAGAAATGTTAGTTTGCATTAATTACACAATACACAATTATCAAGACATTACCTGCCGCCAAACACAACTCAATGACCGTGTATACTCCAACATCAGGAAATACATCTTTGTTTGCATGTACAGCCTCACAGAACAGCCTCATGTGATTACTCTTTGACAAGTTAACTCAGCGCATGCGCCAGACAATGACCCTATCAATGAACTTGTCATGATTGGCATATACATCCACAGGGAGCTGAGGAAAATCCTTACATGTATTACTCCAGATAGGCTATAAGCCATCAGAATCAGCACTCACAACTGTGGCACATACATCAACTGACTTACCTGAAAGATAAGGTCCAAAGTGACAAAAGCGAGCACAAAGTCGCCAAATTCAAGTGCAAGCCCTACTTTGAAGCCACGTTTCTAGAAGCAGATGAGCATCATAATCATGTGCAGTTGAGAAGAACAGACATATACTGATTGATTGATTTGACAGACAGAGCCATATCACTGCTTCTTAGAAAACATTTGAATGGATGTGTGTATGAGGAATTGAATCTACAGCATAATTGAGTCAACAGTATTTCGACATTTGTATCAGTTGATCGAGACTTCATACCTGTAACCATGCATCTCTTATGTCTAGAATCAAAGTACGGTAGGTATAATGAACCCCTTGTAGTTTGAGGGACTGAAGAGGAAGATCTACTGAGGGAGCCGGTTGTTGCTTACGCTTCACATTGCGTTTTGTCTGACCTGCGAATGGATGTGAGCGTACTACAGAGAACACTTAAAACTACTGGATTGTACTATGAGCTTTAATGTTAGAGGACTTTGAAGTATCACCTGTTGATCCGTCTTTGCCACATATAATAAACATGTCTAGACTTGTCTGCTTCATTTGATCTAAAATTGCTGTGAGTGCGGGACATTAAATAATCAGAACATAGCTCACCTCTTTTCGACTTGCGTTTAGACTTGGACTGCTTTTGTTTTGAGCAAGAAGCAAGAGTAGTGTCACCACCATTCAACACTATTGATGCATCACCAAAGGTTTGCAAAGGAGTGGAAGTCACAGATGGTAGTTTGAATGAGGTGTCACCAGCTGTATGATACAATATTAAGTTTGCAACCACAATGACAGTGTAGATACAAAAACTCACCCTTTTTTTCCTTCTGCTTTAATGTATCGTGCACCTTCTTCTTATTGTTATTGACAGAGAGACAGGGTGCAGTATCGTTGGCCGAGACTGTGGGTGCATCTGCCAAAGTATGCAACATAATTTCTGATGACAGTTATGTGTCACTAGACAGTGGCACATTGATGGCATATGGAAATTTGTTATCCTGAGCAAAGAATGTGCGTACTGATATGCAAACACAACAGTTGCTATATTAGTACAGTCTGGCTAAGTGAGATCTAGACATCGTTAACATACCTATGTCTCTATTCTCGGAGCTGCTGGTGCACATTGTGGGCCACACAGAAGTCTGAAAGTTTGTATTGCCCCTCTTGATGGTGGAGTGCGATTGAAATATATAGACGTGCCTGTTAGTGAGATGAGAGCCAGTTGGTGCACGGCTGACTTCATCCTCTGTGCCATCAACTCATAGGTTCTGAAGTCCCCAATCGGTATCAGGGTTGGCTTCAAAGATACTGCTGGCAACAAGGTAGTGTGCCAGACACTCAACGAGCTCTGGCATGATGGTGAAGGAGACAGAGCAACCTACCGAGCTGAGTGCATAATGTGTATGAATAGCCGTGCCAATTATGACAAGTTGCTGATCCTTGTACACTCACATAGAGAGGTTTAGGACAATATTGAATTTATTGGCTGAACAAAGATTTAGACCAAAATTAACAAAGAAGAGTAGTAATATAGAAAATTTAATGATGTTTTTCCCCCACCAAAACCATCAATAGATGGCGTAGGATTAGCTCCGGCAAGGACACTCTGTCTCTGGGCATGAAGTGTCAGTAGAATGGAAAGATGAAGGTCCTTCAGATGCAAAAGGAACAGGAAGCCAGGACGCAGTGCAGGATAGTCAGCGACTGTGTTCAGCCACCGTAGTGCTCGGCATTTGATCCCAAACGGGCCTAGCAATGATGGTACCGCTGCGATCTCTGCTTGGAACAATAACCGTACCTGTGGGGGTATTAGTGCCTAGCGGAGTTGCATTCGAGGACACTTCAGTTGAAGTGTCGGTGTCGCGTAAGCCAGGTTGTCCCTCAGAAAGGGTGAGATCAATGTCCATTGCATTGTCCTGCGGGATGAGAATGAATAACTGAACAAATGTAAGAAGTGAAAAAGGGAATTGTACATCTTGTGTTTATGTAGGGCGCTCTCCTCTCATCGTGCAGTTTATTTCTGAGAGCTTCACCTGGCATTGCAAAGCCCGAGCGAGCTGCACGGCCTGCTCCCGCTGCCTCTGCTCCACCTGCGCCACCCACTGTGCCTGCCGTTGCTCTCACGTCTCCCTCACCTGTCCTGGTGGTACAGCACGAGGCCCGACTGCAAAGCCCTTGCTCGCGAGCCACGCCTTCAGAATGCAGTCCACCACCTCTAACGTGCCCATATGTACAACATGTCCGCAGATGCTCTCACTCGCCAGGATGCCGATGTTGATGACAGACTGAAAGGTGAGCGAAAAGTGATAGACAGCAATGCTTAACCAACAATTTTGGATTGAGGGTCGGCACGAGCTTCGGTAGGTAGTGGGTTGATGGGGGCGAGAGGCCATAGAGTATTGCTCCGTTCTCTGGCAGTAGGCACAAGGCAATACAGGTATTGGGAGAGCAGGCAACGTGGAAGAGGCCATAGGATGGAGTCTGCAGGAATGTCAGAGCTGGTGCAGGTGATGTCAGTGTTGCCAACCATAGCAAGATATAACTATTTATGACATTGTCTCTGATTCTGATGCTAAATCCTCACAATATGCACTGCAAGCTCGCACTTCCCTCAGGCGCACATATAGCGCACTCGATGTGCAGGTATTACACACAGTCATCATGACAGCAAGTCGAGGACAGTGATGATCTTGCAACTCATGCGTAATTTACAGCCCAAAAGTAATGCCTATTAAAGGAGGGTGCCAGCTCTGTAAGTATTGAGTAACAATGTACACAGGTGGAAACGGCAACAGAACTTACACGTTGAGTTCATGGTACAGGCAGCGACAGGACACTGTGCCCTCCTACTGCTAACATAGACTAATGAAGTGTGCCGCATCAAACAGCACAATGAGCGTATGGGCGAGTCCTAGTGTGAATGTTGGTGTGAGTGTGAGTGCTGACATAGGAGTGAATGCTGGCCAGGTGTGAAGGACCAAGCACGACATATGAATATGGATGCCTCGACAACCTTGCATAATTATGTCCAGGTGGGGTATCAGCCCTGGAGTGTATTGCAAGAAGTAGCAGGCAACCCAGTCCACCAACTTATACTGTCATTGCTTCTGTGGGTTATCAGCCAGGTGCAGACGCAGTGTAACGGTAGACACTTGGAAGTTCGCTCAGTTCCTTGCAAGGACCTTTGTGGGCATCAATCAGGATAGTGACAGTGCTGAGAGACGGTGAAAGCGAGGGAAAGTTACCGAGTGATGATAGAGAGCGAAGCGCCAGCTGAATGCGGGCACACCTAGATTTACTCCAAAGACAAGTATGTAAATGAGTCAATTGTACCTATAGATAGAAGTCTTGAGCCAATGTTTGAGAGCTTAGTGCTCAATCCCCCAATTTGTACAAATATTGTGGTTCACATGGTCAAACCTGAACAAGCGCACTGTGGATGCATGACCGAATGGCACTTAAGTACGGCCTCGTTAGATTCAAATAAAATATTACACAAATCTTGGGGAATGTTTAAAAAATACAAAACTGTGGTACCAAAATGTAGCTACATGGTCGACCTTTCATTTGCCACTCTTCCTGCTTATTTTGGATGTAGCTAGCATACACAGCAATATAGGCTAAGCATCTACTAACAATATAGCACATTAAGCGCTCTAGCATGTTACTCAAAAAATAGCAGTACAAGATTTTACATATGCTGCCTAGTCATGAGGTCCATAGCTAGCAAGAGTAGCAGGATCCAAAGTGCTGTCACTATAATGCATGTTCTTTGATCACTATTGTACATTGTCTGCTAAAAATGTGCACAACAAAAGTGCCTCGATCCATACTGCATGACAAATATCCATATTTCTAGAGTGAAGATTAACACACTGTGACAGAATGTTATCCAACCATTGAATTTGAGCATCAGAAAATGGACAATTTGGTGGTGTACAAGAAATGTCCAAGAGGGTGGCAGGTCCACGACTGATATTGAATGGATTGAGATTGGCTCATTTCTGTGGATTGTTTTAAAGAAGATGATCCATGACAAGCAGATCTGCAACAACGTCTCAATCGATGTCATAGGCTGTGATATCTTGAAGGTCTTCTTCGGGAGGAGTGGGATGTGCCTGGATACCATGAGGACCATCTTGCAGAAGGCTGAAAAGAAACATATCTTGAGGACTTCTGAAACCTTCACCTCAAATTTGAAGCTTATGAGAGTTCCAAGCCTGGGCCCATTCCTGCACATCTTAATCAACAGCAGATAGAAACAGGTGATGAAGCAGTCATATGTGCTGCAGGACAGTTAAATTGAGCCCGTGAGAGGCCTCGAGGGAGATAAAAAAGTCTTTCCACTTCTTGCCAAAACCATGAGTGGCATTGTACTATAATCATTCGATACAGTATTGTGGACACTTCTACAGCAGAAACAAGATGTGAGAATAGAATAGGGTCAGAAAACTTTGTATAACACACCTGCCCCAGATGTATGATCCACACCCAGTGCCACAATGATCCTCCGTCCACTGAGCAATTATTTGTTTTGAAACACGGATGCAGCAGGAGCTACCAGGCCAGCTTCAAGAGCTCTACGCCGGACTGTGCGAGCCGAACAACCCAAGACAGGTGCAATATGTATTGGCCTTCAGAGATCGAGAGCCTGTTGCAAGAATGTGGAGTCAATCTCTATATGTGGATGACCACAATGACTAGACTTGATTTTGTGGAATACAACTAAGGGTGCAGCATTTAGAGGGTCTGAGGACTCCTGCTGGGTAATATCCAAGTTGGATATCATGGCTGCAATGCTGCCTTGCAGAGTGACAAATTCATCAGGCAGAAACACAGCAATATGCTGGGGCGGCATTTGATGAGACATGAATTTGAGACTAAGAGATATAGTTTGGCGTACCTGTTCAGCAGCTTGTAGAAAGGCGAGTGCATGATGCTGCTGCTCTTGGAGCTGAAGACCAATGAATATCTACAAAGATTTGATGACCATCAATACTTGAAGGACTTTTACAAGGCAAAGAAGTTGAGGATGTCTAACGCGGGCATCCTGGGATCACAGCCACATAGCCGGTAGGAGACCAGGGAGACCTGATGATTCTAGGCTGAGCAAGAATCACACATGAATCATTCATAAAGAGACATAAAGAAACATACTAAGGGTAAATGTGAATGCAGAAAAGCCAGTACGTGAGCAAGAAGAGTAAACATGAAACCAAATGCAACACCACAATCGTGACAGAGTGTGATGAAAAAAGATGCTACAAAATGGCATTCAATCCACAAATCTGGATAGCTGACACAGATTCAGATAGATATTATGCAAGTTTGAGCACTAAAACATAAGAAAATGGACATATTGCAGTAATCTCTAGAACTATGGCAATAAATGTATATATGTATACATTATGATACTACAAGTTCACCCAAATAAGTTCAAGTGAGTAAATATTGTGTTTTTGTTCGATAACAGTTGTCAAACAGTTTTTCCCTCCCTATGCAAAATCAGTCATTGGAATTTCGCCGCTGAAGGCGGCCAGAGTTTTCCAGGGTCTACTGCTCGATCCTTTGCATCTCGACAAGCCTTTGCATCTCGGAATGTCGACAAGCCTTCTTGACGTGCAATGATCAGCCATTGCTGATGTCTTTACATACACCATTGTCCAGGGACATACATAAAGCAGTTCAAATCATTGAGCCCATCGACACTTGGATCAGTTGCCTCTTGGAAGTCCGAACCAACTTCTAAACTTTCGGTCCATGGTCTCTTTTCTCATTCTGTGCTCACCTGAGTCATCTACTAGTGTTCATGCTCCCCGCCACTTACCTGCGAGGATGTTTGGGCTTGGGTCTGTGTCCTCTTTGTAGTACTGCACCCTGATTATGTACTTACAAATGCACAATTCATTTGCTTCTGCTCCGATGGCTGTATCAATGACGATGTGAGCTTTTCTCTTCCTCTTAACTGTATCATGTCTATCCAGCACGACCACGCATGACAGCTTACCCTTTGCACTCCTCAGTCTCTCACAAAAAATAAGCTTTGTGACCTCATCTTTGCTGAAAAGGAAGGGATCCTGAGCGCCATATGCGAGCTTATGCACATCCTTGAGCCATCTCTGATGGTAGACGGGTCAGTAATCTCCATGCTTCCAATGCAGTTTCATGTCATTGGGACCCTTCAGCGACACAATCATATTTTTCAAGTGGAAGTTCCAAGAGAGACAGGCACTCACACATCCCTCTGTTTCTCCATAGGTGCTCAGCCAAGCAGTGCCACACGCATCAAGTGGAGGATGCAAATCAAGATGCTAGAAGAAGCGATAAAGGAGGCAGGTGATCTCTAGTGTCATATCAACCTCAGAACGCTGGTAACGAGAGAGCGCAAGGCTTATAATAAGAAGATCTGCATTGCCGACATGGAGCAGCATACTACTGAGGTGCATGTGTGAATATTCTGTCAAAGAAGCTTGACCACTTATGTTTGAAATTCAACAAGGACCTGAATACTTGCTAAGGACATCAGACGGGGAGTTAATCTCAATTGCAGACAAAGACTCATTGCCATTTGGTCAGGCAGTGCGAGCTGTATTCATTGTGAATTGTATGGAGCTCCCTTCTGAGGGTGACGGTCTGTTTGCAGCTGGTTGAGTAAAGTGTATTGCGTATGTGTAAACAAGAGAGAGATAAACTATATTCAAAGTATCGCTGGTACATGTACATTACTGTATGAGATGACAATTATTGTAACAGAGATAGTGAATGCAAACCCTCAGCTCAAGCTCGCTTAAAATTGTGAAGCTCTAACGAAATCAAAGAGAATCAGTTTCAATGTCAGCGTGTAGTGGTGGAGAGACGTTGGCAGAACCGTGAGCAAAGGGAGAAAGGAGTTTACCAATGGAGGCAAACCTCTGAAAGGTCTTTATAAGCCAAGGGCAAAAGATGACAATGCACCAGCTCTTTGTTTCCTCTCCTCTCACTGTATCGCTTCCTCAGCATTGTTTCCACTTGCATTGATATTGCCAGATAATGTCCTTTAATTCCAAAGCCATCCTGACTGTCCTGAAGAATTGTCTATCATTAGCGAGCAAGCACAAGAAATTTGAGTTAGATTGGAATCAAAATGTGAGCAGACAACGTATCTGTTATACTAACAGCTCAAGCTCATTTTGTATAGATTGCAAGTTGAGTTTCAAGCTGGCCGAAGAACTGCATTCATCAGCATTCTTGTCTCCTGTAGCTTGAATGGGAGGCAGCTGTGGTTGAGTATGTCAGCTTTATTTGGAAGGTGATCCGAATCCACAGAAATGCAAAATCAGTCAGCACATCTTCTTTCAAACCTCTTGCAGCAGACATACCGTTGTATGGGTTGAAGTTTCTTTCACCAACGTACGCAGACCTCTAGAAGCGCAGTAGTACCCCTAACATCAATCCACAAATGATGTACCTACATCCACTTTGAGTAGTACACTCATTCTACTTTCTACAGGATAAACTTTGGACATGTTCAGTCTGCAATAGCATGAATACCTGCTGAGATGGCTGGACGACTACCAGACACTGAGACGTTCATGGTACATGCTTTCCTGAGAATGCGATAAGATATCAGCTGCATTGCGACAACTGGCAATTGCAAGAAGCAAGAGAAGCACAAACTGAAGGATAAGCGAGAGTCTCACTGTTTTGCTACAACAAATGCAGTGTTTTGGGCATGACATGAGCTGTGGGCAATTCCTGGTAAATGGTGCAACTATTTGGGGAGCTAGCGTTGAGACTCATTGAGGTGTGCAGCTGGCATTCTGCATTTCTTTAGCCACTGTGCCGTAACCCGGAGCCTGTATAACCTGATAACCAAGCTACATATAAGCTCAACAGCAGCTAGTTTAGCAAAGTTTGTGAAATGTACATGTTGAATTTATCTAATTCTTTCTTGCACTGAAATCAATCCGGTCAGAATGGCATCTTGAGCACTATCACCAGTGATGATGAACTTACTACAAAGCTATTCAGCAGTGACTCAGCCATTCCTTCTTCTTCCAGAGTGTTCTGCCTGTTCTTTGCCCGTTTTTCATGCCTGATGACGAGAAAGGCTACAATGCGACACCGATCAGCAATGGCCTAGTGGCTGACGTATATCACGAGTTCTGTAAACAAATACGTCAAGTGGAATCAGACAAATATATGTGCACTCTTACTAGTATGTATATGTCTTGTTTCATCTATCCAATACTGAGATTCTGCAATAGTCATTGTCCTCTCGATGGATGCAACATTCAAGATAGCCAAGAAAGCAGCTATGGTAAATCTGGACAAAGCCCACAAAATCCTGATGAAGGGAGGGATCACAAGCATGATCAATGAATTTAATGAAATTATTTCCTGGATATGTATCTTTTTTATTTATGCCAGTTTTTCCGGCCAACCTGGCCCTTTGCTAGTGCTTTTGTCAGTCGCAATCTATGGCAGAAATAATAGAGATGCTTGAGGGCTTGGTATGAAGATGTAAAGCACTTAGTGTATCGACACTGATCATGGCAATCATTGATAACTGCTGTCATGTTCGCAATGTCATGGCACCGGTGCTAGCACTCCTTCTCATCGTCCTTGATGTCTATCACTTCAAGAAGAGGTCAGTCACCCTTTCTGCAATCACAAGCATCAATTACTAACCAATATAATCATGACTTTTTGCATGGACAGATACCTTGCATGTGTCTTGAACGAAACCAAGAACCTGTATTATACAGAAGTTAGAAAGGATATTGTTGACACAATCCTTAAGAAGTGCACAGAAAATAAAACTGAGTATTGGAGTTAGGACGATTAGACAGTGAAACTAAAGGCAGCATACAAAAAGTGGCTCCAGAAGAGCAGAATATGGTCTATTGCTGCACCCAAAGTGTGTCAGCTAATCAGTCCAATTCTAACACATACTTTAACATATACCTCTAGGTCTATGCTGAGCAGATGTGCCATGTGGCAAAAGGTTGCCTGTCTCGCATGCACCAGGACATACGTTCAGATGGCAACTGGATCGAGGGCTCTCACAAGGAATGGAACTTGTTGATGTGGTCATACGCATCAGGCCTAGAAAACATTCAATATCTGGTGCACAATTTTGTATTGCACTGCAATATTCATGCTACTACAAACATTGCCAAATGTCAAAAGGATCGCCCATTTGCCACATCAGGATTTGGTTCACACCATGTAAGCCTCATCAACTTTGATAACTGCCTATGGAACTCACCAGCCCTGCATCTCTCTGAAGTAGTGGCTCTTTGACAAAGCCTCTGACAGCAGCTGGCTGACGACCATCGACTGCAGCATGAGAGACAGTAACAGCACCTTGGACTTGTATGACAGTATTCCGCCCTACGACTTCACGCTCACTGCTGAGGATATGGCTTCCATCCTCCAATGCACCGCTGCCATACCAGAAGAGTGCAACTGAGTGACTTCAGCCTTTCGCCCAGTACGGGTAATAACAGCACTAGCTCACCACAGCCTTCCACCTCAGCGCAGTCAACTGTTCACTTTGATAAACTGGTTGACTTGCACGTGTACCTTCAAGCAATCCTTACCAGCCAGTTGTGCTATGCGTATCACTAATTGTACGACATACAAGAAGACATGCCACTACCTGCTCGCATGTACAATGCTGACCATTCCTTCACGATATGCAACCTGTTCACCAACCACTTTCAGGTTGAGCATGGCGCACATCACTACCCCCAGAAGCTGTATGGCCCCGCCAGTGACAACTATTTCAATGATTCACACACCTCCCACTGGCTGCCCTTTCCGGAAAGCCATCAGCTCGTTATGCCAACGGCTGAACGAGCTGCATAGCTGCTCGTCCAGTATGAGAAAATGTACAACATCACTCCCACTGCGGTGCACAAGATGCACGAACACTTTGTGTAGTAACTCATAGAGATTCTTCGCCACATCAACAAATGTGGCAGGCTTCAATTCCTCGATCGTAAATGCCTTTGCATTCCAGGGCCTGGAGATTGGTACGCAGCACTTTTGTACTTCCGCCTCTTCCTTCTGTGCCAGGTCAGCAACCCATACCTTCATCAGTGGGAGTACGTCAAGCTCGAACAATGCGTGTATCTCTTTTGTTGTCTCGTCCAGAATGATGATGTGGAGCTCCGCCACCTGGTTGACAAATGCCAGTACATTCTGGACTTTCACTCTGTCGATGGTAACTGCACAGTTATCGATGGCCTCCACCTATGCGGACTGTTGGGTTACGTTGGTGAGATCACGATGCATATTGTGCACATGAGAAGATGGTGCATTAGACAATGTCAGATACTCAAGACTCACGGCAAGTCATCTGACTCTTTTCTCACATATCTTCAGAATAACTTATGTGATGTTAACATTGATCCACACATGTATAGCACTCACTTCTTTTGCCGAGGAGAATGCCAGTACTTGCACACTATATTTTGCTGGCCTATTCGTGATATCTGTACATGAAAAGGATGGACCAAGAGCTTTGATAGTCCAGATACTATCTTCAAGTATCTGCTGTCTTGAACAGATACACCTCTCGTATAGAGAACCAATTACTTCAATCTAAACTGAAAGGGCACAAAGCCCTGCAGCAGATGCAATCACATGAAAGAGCAGGTGTACCGTGTGATGACAAAAGCTGAACACCTCAGCAAACAGTCATCCCTGAGCAGAACAGCTTTTCTGTGCTTGATGCAAGGCCATTCCGGTCTGTCAAAGACAAAAATCAGCTGCATACACACCTCAAGAAGTCTGGTGAGCTGTATGAAGAGGGCACTGAGATCCAGGTTCTTGCAGTTTCAATGGCGGGGAACTGAGCTTGACATCAGTCACTGCAAAAAGCAGGAAATAGCTACGCGCAAGGATGTGCGTACTTTTTGGCCTCCTTCAATTCGCATGCATGCTAGCGCATGTCTTCGCCAAATGCTCTCTTGCAACAATTTCATAAATTCTGTCTTTGGCTTTGTTTTGCTATTCTCTTTCCTTGTAAGTTATTTCTTGCATAATTTTGCCCATCTTCTCACATTATTTGTGTGGCTGCTTCACTGAACCGCTGTTGCTCAGGTTTTATGCGAGGATATGTCGTGGCATATCCTTGCATCAGTGAGTGTCAATTCTTGAAGAGGGATTTCTCCAAAGATTGTCTGTCCTCAAATCTCTGTAAGTTCTAACCATTCCACTTGCTAGCTGACCCGCACTGCTGCAGGTCACAATGCCTTGTCATCACGCTCCATCGCTGCTGGAGGCTTGTTATAAAACTAGGCCCACCCTTCATCTACAACTTGCCTCTCCTTCCCTCCTCTTCTACCTCTCTCCCTTCATCGTCACATCTGTACGTGCTTTTCACTTCTTTTTGTCCCTCGAAATCACCATCCTGAGGTGGCTCACAATCATGACCTCATAATCAAGTGTGTTTAGTGAGTCTGCACTCTCATATGCTCTCGTCGGTTGAAGCATTCCCTGATAGAAACCCTCCCCTTGTTGCCAATGTCTCCTGTAATGCAGTGATATTGACATGCACACTAAAGGTGGTACGTAGTCAAATATTACTCACATATATGCTAGCTAACCCAACTTCACTAAATATCAGATGTGCATGCTTGTGTCATCTGATCATGTATGTACCTCAAACCACTTTACTCAAATGTATTCACCATCTTGACAGAGCCAGAGAGCTTTGTCTGCAGACATCAAGAAAAGTGATAGCGGTGGTGCACGTTACTCATGCCATGATGCCGATATTTGATAGCTGGAGTGATGTATGACAAGGCCACAGAAGTGGCTAGAGGAGCATGGAGTGGGCTGACGTTGAGCTGGTAGAAGATGTGTAGTAGAAATACTTCTTTTAACTAATACTAGTACTAAGATGTGATATAGCTATAATTTCTTTGCAATGAAGATTTGATTTCCTTGCAATTTCTCTACAATTGAACTGGAAATCTCAGGAATACAAAGATTTGGAAAGCAATTCTTCATTCTGACACTGAATACTGGAACATGAATTATCTATGTTGGAGATTATGCAAGGAAACCAAATCTCATCAGTACAGATAGAGGCATGTAGCTTGCGGCCTAGGACTTTCCTCGCTGACGTGGAACAGGCATCCTCGCAGCATCCTCGCGTCTAACAATTTTCAGCTTTCCTTAGTGAGTATCTGTTCAATCCAGATACTGACAACATCTTTAATATCATTGTTTACAAATGATAGACAAAATGCATTACTCATCTGGCTTCAATGCCGAGATGGTAAACATCTCAGTGACGGTGGGCTAGAAACTCTTCATGCATTGTCAAGTCTGACATTGACCATGATGAGTTTGATGCCAGTTCAAGCAACTAGGGACATCATAGATGAGAAAGAGTGTATTTAATAGAGGAGAACAACATACCTTCCATAAGTGTTAAATTCTCATAGCAGACAGTATAAAAAGATATAAAGTATGACTAAACAAGGATGAAATATGGTAAGGATGGGGAGGGAGCAAAGAGGGGAGATGATGAGGTGGCCCACACTAGTAGTCACCTCCAAGGGAGGCTGTTTGACTGCATATTCATGTGTCTTTCAACTGCAAATATGCTAATTGAACACAGCTCCAGAGTCGATTTTGGCAGGGCCACCTGCAAGGGAGATGTGCAGCTGTAAGACAGGCATATGCAATCGTGGCACATCTACCTCGCAGAGTTTAAAATCCAAGTGCACCTTTAGGCATCCATTGTGTTCTCTCTGTTACTTCAAAGAAGTTTGCCTCACCCACTCTCTTTGCTGTTGTTCACTCTGTTTCTGATTCCTGCACATACGAACCACTCAAACTACACTGTCTATGTCGGTTACTCCCACCTCCTCACCCTCGCCTGCTGTTTTTTGACCTACGCTTGCCCGCCCCCCTGTCTTTACTCTACTCTCGGAGTTTTCTGGGCCTTGCCTCTACTTGCATGGCCTCTTGTGGCCTTCCCCTTACCTCAGCACTCAGCACTCTTTGTGCAAATGTGTTTCATATTTATTGAACACTTACTTTCTCTGAAAGGTTTCCAGTCCATGGGGTGCACCTCCCACTTGCCTGCCATGAGCACCTCCTTGGCATCCTTCCTGATGGGCGCTTAAAATGCCAGATTCCAAACTTGAGGCACGGATGCAAACTGGCAATAAAGAAAGAAAAGAAAAGGTGCCTATCAATGCTGTGTCGCACTCACATCGAGAGATCTGCACCGGCAGGGAGAAAGACGTCTCCCAGAAAGACAGTCATAGTAGGAGGAGGATTACAGCTGGTATAGATTAGTTCTCTTTAGTATAAAACTATATATACATAAAAGTACTTAATAGGGCTGTTGCAGCCACAAAAACCACATGTGCAATGACAATAAGAAAAAATTAGCAAAAAGATTGTCAGATAGTCACTGAGAAGAATGTGTGCACAAACATGTGCTTGATGCATCTAAGGGGAGGCCTGCCTCTTGTGAATCTTGGCTATTCATTGTCCGTACATCAGTTGTCATTCACCACTTTTATCACGAGCTTCTTGTCGTTCACGATCACAGCCAGCATCAGATTGTCTTCCAGCAACTATCGCCATTTCTTTGTGATAATGACCGTCTTCAACATCACCTTCTCCTTCTACATAAACTTGCTGCCAACATTGGCAAGATTTTTGTCATAGCAGATCATAGTGTCTGTGAAGTCTTTCATGTCCTGCTCCTTGTACTTGTCTTGAAGCTTGTCGAGGATGGTCCAATAGCCAAGCTATTTGGTTACGTTTTCTAGATTGGTAAACTTCACCCAAAATGCTTTAGTAGAGCCCAGGTGCACACAATGCCAGATGTGAAGCTAGATATGTACCTTCCAAAAGAGGAAGGGCCAATACTTGACTGAAATGCAGTAGCTGTTGAGCATTGCCAGAATCGAGCTTTCTCAGTGCTCAAAGAGATCGGAGAGCCGTGATCCTGAGAAATGCTTTCCAGGTGCCACATGTACAGCCATCATATTGTTGTAGGATATTTTAGTTCCATTTGGCAATACAAGGATCTTGAGATTCTCAGATGATATTGCCTCACACAAAATGCAACTGCCAATAGATGAGTTTATGCGGGAGCTGTCACTACCAGCCGGCAATGGATTGATAGGAGCCATGCTTGGTGGCCCACCGTGATTGCTAGTGTTTGAGACATTGGGGCAAGTACAGTGGGTGCATGTAATTATCAGGTTCATCTAATCAGAGAGCTGGCTGATTCTTCCGTCAAGACGTCAGAGGAGAAAGTGTTGCATAAGTGAGCCTTAGTGAGTAGAAGAAGGATAGGAATGCTTGTAACTTACTTGGGAGACCTGTTGATCTTTGTCATTGCCATCAGAATCTGTGCACTGAGCATCTGTTGAAGATGGCAGATGCTCATTGCGCTTGACTTTTTCTAAGACACCTTCAGCTTTTCATGCTGCCATTATCATGGCTATTAATTTTCTGTTCCGTGAGATAACTTCAGAGAATGAAGATACTGGCTCCTCAGCACAACAGGCGGAGATACTTCCAAAAGGCTGAGAGGGTACTTCAGTGTGAGGACATGCAAGCCTAAGTAGGAGAAGGTGACAGGAGGATGGCCAGAGGGTGTAGACTGTCTCGCCTCGTTAGAGGTCATACAGAGGTTGTGCAAAGGTTTAGGAAAGCTGCCAGACTTTTGTAAAAGTTGTCCAAGCAAATGAAGGCAGATTTTCTCAGGTCAAAAGATTGAATCTCCACCTATCTAGGAACAGATGTTAGCAATTAGTGGCAAGCTCTCACAGCACAGTAAGAAGGCTCTGAGGGAGTATAGGAGTTGGTGCCAAAGCAATGCTTGAAACTTTTAGAGAGATAAAGCAGGCAGGCTGATGAAGGATAAGGAGTGGAATGAGCCAAAAGATGCAAAGGGGCTCAAGGGGCAATTCAGGCTCAGCCTGATGAAGCTAAGATGGTTGAGAAGTAATTTTAGAGGTAGTAGGAGCCACCATCAGTCGCTAAGGCAATCTCAGTGATTTGAGCTTTTGGTGAAACAAAAGGTAGGATGCTCTGGCTGTTAAAACTGANAGGGAATGCGCTAGTGGCTAAGTATCTAAGTCTACAATAGGTTGAAGCCTCAAAACTCAACAAAATAGAATCCTGTGAATAGATGAAATGTAGAGAGGGTTTGGAGTGGTTCATATGTGCAATCAGAATGATGGCTAGACTAAAAGTGAGTTCTTGAAAGGGATAACAAAGGGTGCATAGAGGCGTATGCAGTATTCTTCAACTAACATCAAATGGAGCAGATTCAGAACCTTTGTCCTGTGGGCTTCACTCTTGAAGACATGGACAAGGAACTGGTCTGTACGACCCTCATTTGTGCCTTGCCTGAGGAATACTTGTCCTTTGCCTTGTTCCTTTAGCTCATGAATAAGTTTGAGAAAGAGAAGTTGCAGGAAGCATTCGT
>JAAIFI010000396.1:0-24560 GCA_011032875.1 Phlebia tremellosa | reverse complement strand
TCGGCGGCGGGGTCCCTTGCCATGACCCAATTCCGCACTCACAGTGGACTGATGTATCTAACATTTGTTGACGACACACGTGTGTAGTCGCTAACACCGTGCACGGTATGGTCTTAGGCTCGAATCTTCATGCATGGAAATCATGACCTTCAGCTTGTCCCATCACACTACTCACGATGAACTAGTTATTCTCTTCGCTTTCAGACAGCTTGATCACATGCCGGTCTGTCAGCAGTGCAGCACGGGTCATCCTGTTCTTAGTCGACTCCTTCTCGGGTGCCTCGTCTCAGTTTCGAGCTCGCAGATAACGGCTATCTAGCAGTCATTTCGCAGAAAACGTGTCGACTACAAGAGGGGGGAGATCTCTGGACGCTTCCACGGGTGAAGTAAAGCTGAGCTTAAGGTGCGTAGCATACCATCTTATACTCAGTGTTAAGACCTCTAATTGCACAAAAGTATATGAATCTGAAGACTCGACTGAGGGCGTCATTAAGGCGGTACAGAACCCAGATGCCCTGGTTTTGGGGAAGCGAATACTACGATGCCCACTCAAATGTTGATATCGGCCAACAGGTGGCAGACGACGCTTGTTTTGAGTGGGTGTGGCTCCTTGTACGTTGATCATATCGGTCACGTTCCGTTCACGACGTACCTGGGGTTCTAGCATACGAGTGGCAGGGTGTACGGTGGGTTACATCGTTGGTCACTTCCCAGCGGAGAAGGAGGCGAGCTAGGTCACTACAGGGTCACTTACTCGCTAAAGACGACCACTTCTCTGCGAAGCGGACGATCCGACGACATGGATGGCTGCGCTTAGTGGACGTTTGATAGCCCCCAGCGCGTTTCCATATCGGAGGCATTCGTTCTTCTGTCCGCTAAAACATGCATTGACGGTGTATTGTGTAAACCCAGTGATTCCCGGAAACTTATCTGATGGCGCCAACAAGATAGCTATGGCTCCCGAATACTGTCAACGTCATTGACAAGTCTCGCAGCTTAGGGTTGTTCCCAGCATTGAGAGGGAAATGCATGCGGTATATATGGCTTCACTTACCTTTGCAGCATACCACTCACCAAATTTGTCATAGGCCCTCCGCCTTCGGATCTGTATGTGGGAACATGAAGACGTCTCTGTCATTCACAGGAGACACAGCTTCAATCCATTCTGCTATGATGGGTATAGGACGAGTCTAAGAGCATGCCGCTCTCGCAGCGCACTCCGCTTGAACAAATGGAGGTTGCGCTACGAACATGAGCACTCATTGAAAGGTGAGGTCCATCCTGCTTGTTACCTCGGTTGATCCCAATCTTTCCATACTAGCCCGCTATTCTCTGAGACACCCAACACGCAATGACTATATCACTGTACACGATTCTGTCCGACTTGCAAGCAACACAGATGGCTTCTGTGGCTGTATTTGTTCTTATGGTATATGATCACGGTAAGCCCTCGTACGCTTTTCTTGTCCACGATGAAGCGGCATTTATCACCGTGCTAGTGATTACTTTGGGCGACGAGGTTTGTGTGCTCAAGACCACTGTGTGATATGCTAACGCGGTCACCCAGATAAATCTCATCTGGACAGCCAGGCTATCGTTTGTGAAAGTCATATTCTTTTTTGTGAGTAGAAAGACGATATCTATACGAACGACGCTGAGTCGAACCTTACCAGGCTCGTTACGCGTATGTCACTCCCAGAAATCATCGTCTCTCTGATCTAGACATTTGTCATGTGCCAGTACTCCTGTAGTAATATCGTAAGCTTTAGCCCCGTCCCTGAAATTGCGTGGTAAACTGACGTACTTTTAGGATTGTCATTTATAGTACGTTTGTAAGAACTGACCTTATTTACGATGATATGCTAACACGTTTGTCGATCTGTAGCTGTGACTGGTTCAGCTGGCCACCTTTCCGCTGCAGTGAGTAACCTGTCATCTTACAGTATCCAGAGTGATGGTGATATATCCTACCAGCTGTAGGCTACCACTATATCTTTGGTGTTGCGAGTGTTCTGAAGATTGATTGATATAGCTGCAGACATCTAGTCAAGGGTATGTTATAAGTCATGTTCGCAAATATCTAGATCTCGACTAACTGACACGCCCAAGTTCACATAGGGTATCAACTCGCGGTCCCCGCCATGATCAACGGTATTTTCTAATCATTGCTTTGCCCGCAATGGTTCTCATGCTCAATGGACAGTGGTATCCTCGATGCGTGTCTACGCGCTTTGGAACAGGAAGCGTTGGGTCCTTATTCTATTGTCGACAGCTTGGGTGTCAGTCTACACCTCTGCTATCGTCCTCCTGGTCCTTGCTTCACAGAAATCACAATGTGAGCTCAACAAAGATGCTTCTCGTGATCGATGATAACCTGCTTTCGAAGATACGTACATTGAATTTAGCAATATTTGTAGGGTCGTCCCCCCTCCGCTTATCGGTTATTCTTATACTGGCCCGGTAAGTCTGTGGCTGGCAACTCCACGTCACGATACTCAAACTAATCGCTATGAAGGCATTGTTTGAGCTACTGATTGTGATTCTCATCATCACCCGAACTATGAAGCATCTCCGGGTGCCAATACGTTTACCGATTATTCGTGTCATGATTCGTGATGGTAAGTATTCACCGATACCATCTGGGCATTTTCTGAACCAGTGTATCAGGTTTAATATATTTCGTAGTGAGTTAACTCTGCAAGGTTAATAACACGTCCCAAACATACTGTATGCAGGTGATGTTCTGCTGCCGCCTCTTCAGTATCCTTGTCTGGACTGCGATGCCGGTACGTTCGTACTTCTACATCTGGAGACTATCTTATGAAATGTATTCAACAGGCCGCTACTCAGCTTCTAGGTGTACACGCCGCTTTCGTCATCATGGTCATCGCGTTCTCTCGGTAGGCAGATCCATAGTTAGTCTTGATTGAGACCTCTGATGATATGCACCTCACAGACTTCTTCTAAACCTGAAAGGCGCGACTACTCATTCGGATTGGTCGGCATCGACCACTATCACGATGTCGGATGACCGTGCAATAACTACGCCAATCAGAGTCAGAGATATCCGGTCGAATATCAATGTGGCAGGCCTCGACGGTCAAGGTGATTATGAGTTGCACGATTTTAGGTTATCTCGAGCTACTATCCTGAATGCATGCTAGGCGACGGGCCGGCAGAGTCGCTTTTGTCTATGTTCATCTGCCAGTAAATTACCCTCAATGTGACCCATGTCCCGAAGACCTTCCTGCTGCTCTTCATCGACAGACGATGTATTCCGTTAACACCTCTTCGTCTGTTCGTATGGCGTCAATATACTATCTGTGTGATGAGCATACCTATATTTGTGCTGAGGGATTCGCATCCTCGGATAGATGCATCATGTACCGTGCAGTACTAAAAATCAGGACAACATTATTGTCGAACAATTTTACTACAAATTTCCGTTGTGCCGACTTATAGTCAGAAGAACCCACCAGGAGGTTAAGTTTACGGAACATAGCCCAATCAGCGCCGACGATTGGAGGGAACATGTACATTTGCCACAATTATAAATTACATATACCCAGTGCAGAGAACTAGTGTGTCGTAGTCTGCGGTGAGATATTTTGGGGATGGAGGAGGTAACACGGTCAATGAGAGTGTGTACTAAGCGAGGTATACAGACGTCGAGCGGCAGCCAGAGCCATAATCGTGATGAAGAGAATAATAGAAGGGATAAAGAAAACGGGAATTCAAAAGAGAGAAGTTGAATCCAGCAGCATAGGCTGATTGCAAAAGATGCAACCTTGTGTGCATGTCATCATCGATAACCGGCGGCGATGCCCACCAAGCGGACTACTTGCGGCGAGGTGGAAAGAACGACGACCGGCCACGAAACCAGCGATCTTGAACAAATTTAAGAGGAAGAAGACGAGGCGGCGCTCGCGGGCGCATCGATGCCCATCTTCTTCCTGACGACCTCGAACGTCTTGAGCATCTTCCTCCGGGCCCCCAGGGCAGCGACGCCCTTTGCCTCCAGCGCTGCCTCGTCCATCACGACCATATCCTTCCACTGCATCCCCTCGAAGTTCGGCGTGTACTTGTGCAGCCGCAGGCTTCGTAACCACGCCGGCACGTCCTCGAGCACCTTCGGGTCTACGTCCTCCTCGTCCTTCTTCACGTCCCCGCGTGCACTAGGCGACTTGCCGCCCGGCGAGCGCATGTTCTGGCGCTGCCCTCCGCCGCGCCCGCCTTGGCCACCCTGCATTCCCATCCCGAAAGCTCCGAGGCCTGCTTGCCCGAGCTGTCCCGCCGCAGCCATCTGCATCGCGAGCAGCTGCTCCGGCGTCACACCCATCGCGGCGAGGTTGGGCATGTTGAACATCCCGGTGAAGGGGCTCATGGGGCCCATACCGGCGAGGGCGGCCATGTTGAAGCCGGGCGCCGTGGGCATGCCCATGCCCAACCCGGCACCCATGCCGACGTTGAATCCGCCCACGCCAAGACCGTTCATGCTGTCGTCGCTAAATCTGCCCGACGTATTAGAGAGCGCCGGGCTCCGTGCACCGTTCCAGCCCGGTTGGCCGCTGAAGCCACCGTTGCCGCCGCCATTAGTGTTCCTGAACCCGCCAGAGACGTTGCGTTGACCTTGTTGACCAGAGTGTTGAGCGCCCGAGCCGACCAGATTGCCATCATCACCGTAGACTCCATCGTTATTCATCCCCGCGTTGCCCTTCGACAACCGGTTGAGCTTCTTCGGGGGGTCCGAGATCAGGGGAACACCTGGACCAGAGCCGCTGTTGTTTGCCCAGTCGTTGAGCTTAGCCGCCGCAGCGTCAAGGCTCTGGTTGGAGTTCCTTTCCTTTGAGAACATAGGCATTAAAGGGGTATTGACCATGCTCGCCCAGCTGTCGCCCACCATGGGGGACAGCGCGTCGTCGAGACCAGGGCGAGGGGATTTGAAGGCGTTAGCGACACCAGAGAAATCGGTGCTCTTAGGGCGAACGCTACTGTTCCCAGAAGGAACAGTGAGCTCCTGGGCCGAAGGAGAGGACGAGCGTTCGTCGACTTGGCCGAGCTGGCTGGAACCAGAGCCCCAGGTGTTTCTATCACCGATGGCGGATCCTAAAGCGGGCGCCGAAATTCGGTGTACAGCGTTGTTGGCCTTCAGCTTCGCCCTCTGCTGAGCCAGTGTTGCGGCAGGGTCGTTCCCGCCAGCAGCAAGGCTGGCAGAGTCAGGAGAGAGGAAGTTGTTCATCGAGCCCGAGAAGTTACGGCCAGTTGGGGAAGAAGGCATGTTGGACTTCAAACCCGGAGATTTGAGGTTCATGCTTGCCAACTTCGCTTCCATCTGACTCTGCATGGAGCCTGCAAGAATTCGTCAGCACTGCTCAAACCAACCACATAGGAATGTTTACCTCCTACGGCAGGGCTGAGAAGAGCGGTCATAGGATCCGCTCGGGCCATCTGCTGGAGGACAGTGATAAAGAATCTGATCTGTACTTGAGTAGAATGTTGCAAAAGACTGTAAAGAGCGGCTGTGCGCTCGGCCTCAGATAAAACCTTGAACCCTGAATGCATCCTATCAGTCTTCAACGTCATAGGTTATATTAATTGAATATACGGACATTGCTCGATGGCGCTTAATTCTTCCTTGAAGTTGACATCCAACGATGCCGCGGCCATTTCCTCCTGAGCAGGAGATCAGCATCGATCTACAGCAAACGACACGAAGTAACATACCAGGGTCGCTTCATAGTTCTGTAGATTCTCAAACCACTGGTCGATAGCCTCAGCTATTGGGTGTAAGTGAGTATAAGGGAAACATCAACCATGGGAACGAACATACCCTCTGGCGTCTGAAACATCGTCGTACCGCTCAAGAGCTCGCTTGTGGGTCTCCCGGCACCCGTAATCCCTCCAGGACGAGGAGAGGCGGGTGATAGACCCTGAGTCGCAATGGTCGGCCTCGCAGAAGTGGGACCCATCGAGGCCCGGAAATTGGGAGATCTGCCGTTGGCAGGTCCCGGAGAGGGCGTAGGGCTGGGTACGTGAGAAGACATTGCCTCAAGAAAGTACTAAGAAGGTATCAAACAGAATAAACGACGTCGAGTCGGTGGTGGTGGCTAGGAACAAGCGGCACGGTTGAGCGGCGGCGCGTGCGACGGTTGCGTCTAGACAAGACCAGCGGAGCCTGCCGGTCTAGCGAATGACAAAAGTCGGCGAGGACGGCGACGAGAAAGAGTTCTACAGACTTGAGAGCGACGACGAGAGCGGCGACGAGGCTTTCAAGAACGGTTGCTGCGACGCAGCTGGCAGTTGGTAAGAAACAAAAATGCCTCCGCGAAGAGCCAGCACTTGTCTCTCCCCAGCCAAACACAAACAAACAAACACCGCGCCGGGGGCAGTGGCCATCACCCATCCAACAAAAACACTTGATGTCCGACACCCTCCCTCGATGTACCCGTCGTTTCATAGTCTAAAGGCGCACTAGTTCTTTCACTAAGCTTGCACTAAGCTCTGTAGTCGTCTTATCTAGCACTGCCTTACCCGTCTACACTGCCAGTAAAACAGCGGTAAAGCTCGCATTACTGAACAAGGAGGCACCGACCTCCTGCGCATCACCTCCGTCCCCGACTCTGACAGTTCAAAACAGTTCTATCATATCCCGTCATGATTCAAGGCTCTGAAACCCTGTGTCCCGGACGGGCGTCCCCGTACTCCCTAGACTGCCATTGACGGCCCATGTCGATGCTGTTCACGACTAACTGATGCTCTCTCATCGTCGCGCGTCCTACTACTGACCTTCCAGTGCATACGTCGAGGCCCTGGTCAAAGGCACCATCTCCGCAGGTACGTCTTGAAGTCCAAAATTATTGCCACCCATTCATCCATCTTGATATCAGCCTTGATTTATCCACACTTGCGGGCTCGACATCTAATGTACCCCAACCAGGCTGGCTGTACCCAGCCTTTTGATGAAAGGATGCCGACCTGTGGCCATACCCTCATGTCGAATATAAGGTTGGACACCGTGTATGGTCCAAAGCCAACTTTAACCTTGGGGCGCTGCATTCAAAACGCGGAGGACGTTCATCGCACCCAGCTCTCCTCGCTGCTTCTTGAACTTTCACTATGGATATAGCAAGTCTCTCGGCGCACGACCCCCCACTAGCCCCGCGGAACGCTTTACTATATTACGACAGCAGACGATCCCTCGACTTCGAGGTGCTCTCTCTGGGTTCGAGTCATCCGCTGGCCGCCGTTGGTCAACCAATCATAGCTCTCTTGTGCATGTGCAAGATCTGACGGAGAAATACTCGTCTGTCCGGAGAATACCACGGTAGCCAGTCGACATACAACTTCACCGTTCTTGCGTGGGAGCACAGAGGCCTGGACTTTGTTTTGATAAGCTCCGGAATGGCCCCATCTGTCATACAACTTCAAGGACAGTGTCGTGAACGTTCTAATGTGCCTCGCATGCGGGCATGACTCTTCTTGAACATTTTGTAGGTACGATCGCTACGTCCACCAACTGCAGCCGCTGAATCTGCGAACTTGTAGCCTTCTATGTGGAGAAGAACGAATGAAACCTAACTATATATTCTGCGCGGCAACGTCCCGTAGAATACACTGCGATTGGATGCCAAGGCATGGTGTTGTTGTCAGACGCTTTCCGGAACCTTGAATTTAAATGCCACGCCCCCATTCTTCTGCCGTTTGTTATGAATGTCTTGCCCGTATAGCTCGCAGGTGCGCATATGAACCGAGCGTTTGCAGGCAGCGTTGGGTAACATCGAGGTGTCTTCTATCCTTATCTATGCAGTTTTGTGTTGGATGAATGTTCGCCCCATCCAATGAAAAAACTTGTACTTCGAATGGCAGGATGGGCTCTTAGTTGGCTTTCATTACTGTCTGGTGACTCTACTAGTCATCATTAGAAGCTAGTTTGACAGCGCAGTAAGTATTTTGTTATCCTTGTAAGTAATTGCCCCAATGACCAGAGTTGAGGTAATGTCACCGCAGTCCATCAGCAGGCACCGTTCGGAACGCTGGCAGCGCTATCTCTTTTCTCTTGGACACCAACTTCGCGATGCTGTCCACGCTGCTGCCGACAGCCTCCTGTCTTCCCCCCCTTCACTCGGAGGACCCTTCTCATTCAGTTTCTGCCGACGATCTCGCCATACGCACAGTTGGTGCCTGTAATTCTCTAGAATATCTGTTGTCTGTTGCCGTTCTCTGTCATACAAAGCGCCAAGCTGCCTGGTTATAACGCCCTCGTCCCTGACCGTCCCACGAGCAGGGATTGCACGATTTTCCCCCGTACCCTCTGTAGCCCGCCATGATGCACTCGGCTGTACTATGCACGCTGCTCCTCCCACTGGTCCTCGCTCAGAACCAGTATCAGTTCGTGAAGGAGTACGTGGGCGAGACCTTCTTCGACGACTGGAACTTCTATAACAACGGTGCGGTTCCTTGCATGTTGTCCCAGGATTGATGGTGCTCAAACAAGCTTCTAGTCGATAACCTGACCAATGGGGATGTATTGTGAGCGTTTCTCGCCGACACTTTGTGAAAAAAATCGCCAACTTACCATGACGTTTGCGATCAGTTATCCTGGCTTCCAGCAGGCCTCGCAGGCAAAACTGGCGTTTGTAAATGACGCCGGGAACGCGATCATGAAGGTCGATAACAGCACAACAATTATGTTTGGCGACAAGCGTAACTCTATTCGTATCGCGTCGAAAGACCAGTACACCGTTGGCAGCTTATGGGTCGCAGATATGTTGCATCTACCATATGGGGTAACAAAACAGTCTACCTCGTATGTTTTTGTCATTGATCCCATGCTTAGTGTTCCGTATGGCCTGCATGGTGGTCATCTGCTACAATCTGGCCTCAAGGCGGGGAAATTGGTGAGTAAAGTGTGTGCGACGACTTCTCGTTCTCGGGCTCATACGGAGTAGATACGATGGAAGCTGTGAACGCCGACCCGAGGGCGCACATGGGGCTGCACACCTCACCTGTGAGCACCCCAGCTCCCGACACTGTGGTATCTACTCACGTCTGCGTTCTCAGGGCTGCACCCATTCGAACAGCTCTGTTCAGACGAGCACGCTCATTAACTCCACCGATTGTTCGACTTTGGCGAACGCGAACGAAGGCTGCGTCGTGACCAATCCTTCGTATTCTAGCTTCGGTGAAGCCTTCGCCAGCACCGGGGGAGGCGTTTTCGTGACCGAATTCGCGATCGAGGGCATCTCGTGAGTGTAGTCAATTGGTCCCGTTTGAACTACGTTCTGACAATTGGTCATGTAGAATATGGTTCTTTCCTGTAAGTCTGCCTGAAGGCGGTCTCGACGGTCGGACACACGTGCTGATGTCATCCATAGCGTGCTTCGATCCCAGCTTCGCTGCAAGGGAATGCGAGCACTATTGACACGTCGAGCTTGGGAGAACCAGTAGCGAATTGGGCTGAAGATGGCTGCCAGATCGGCCAATTCTTCGAACCCCAGCAACTCGTGTTCGACATTAGTCTGTGCGGTGGTGAGCGCGAGGTTCATTGTTTCTGAGAGAACAATGTCGCTGATGACCAACGTTGCAGACTATGCTGGAAACGCAGCATTGTTCGCACAGACGTGTTCAGGGTCCTGCTACAATACCTGGGTCGCCGGTAGCCCATCAAATTATGACACTGCTTACTTCGAAGTGCAACACGTCCGCACATATGGGATACCGGGCGAACTGACCATCATTTCCTCTGGTGGCTATCGTTCCGCGGAGATCGCGGGGATGTTGATGGTTCTTATGAGCACTGCTGTGGCGTTCCTGTTAGCTTTATGAAACGAGGTCGTGATGGATATCGGATACGCGGATTGGACTGTGTTAGTCACTTTATAGCACTAGACATTGACTGACTGGCACACATCACGGACTATAACATGACGTACCTGTAAGATACACCCCGTTAATCATTTGTACACACTGCACTAAACATAGATTACACATGCTATGCGCGCAGCATCTTGTGGGATTCATGCAGACTGATTGCGCTGGTTCCAACTTCCAACGTCTTTTCTTCGCGCAAAGTCGGAATGACATTGTTCTCAAATGTTCTCAACCCGTCCTCCGTGTCCTGCGGCAGCGCGTCGGACGGCGGCAGTGTCCACGGAGGCCTCCGAGATAAGATCGATCGCAAAGTGAGACAGATGTGAGTCCTTGGCAGCCCGTTATTCCTCTCGACGTGCTCAAAACTCGTGCCCCCAGGGATGACAAAACCCTCAAGTTGCCTACCGACCCCGTCTATCGATCCCACGAGGTGCGTGAAATGAGACACGCTGCTGATGGCAGAACAACCACCCTCCCATTTCGTGATTGCGTGGACCTCCGGGACCCTATGTTTGACAAATTCTGCATTGGTTGGCACGCTAATGGCACCTTGCCAGTGTCGCCACCGCCGTTCCTCATGTGCCTGGGCAACTGACGATGGGGCCGACGGCGGAACGTGGTTCCTCGCTTCTTGCGTAGCCTGTGCAGGACCCAATAATTAAACTAATCTGGATCACGCAGGACCATCTCCTTATGTGTGGCGGCTGACTGACGGGACGCCCCCAACCGCCAACAGCTCCTCCACCTCATAAGACGCCTCGTTCGACCTTCGAAGCGCGGAAAGAACAGCCATGTCCTCGCCTGCAGTCCCAGACTTGTTTGCGGTCAAAGGCCTGATCGCAGTCGTCACCGGTGGTGGTACCGGTACGGTCTCTTCGTCCGAGTAGTCATCCTGTGCTATCATTGATCGGTGTTCATACAGGCATCGGCCTCATGATGGCCAAAGTCCTGGAGAACAACGGCGCTATAGTGTACATTGCCTCGCGCAGGCTTGAGACCTTGCAAAAAGCAGCGGAAGAAAACAACGTCAGCCTCGGATGTGACAAGCAAATTTACCTACGTCACTGATCACAATTTTCTACAGAGATATGGGAACCTCATTCCCGTCGAATGCGACGTCTCCTCCACCGAATCTATCCAAGCTCTCGTCAACAACGTCAAATCGTGTCACGGATACATCAACCTGCTGGTCAACAATGCGGGGGTCTCAAAAAACATGCTGCCCAAACTGCCCACGCCAAAAGACGGTGACATCAAGTCTTTCCAACGGGCTCTGCTGGCAGGATCTCCAGAGGACTTTGCGACCACGATGAAGATCAACACGACCGCTGCGTATTACTGCACCGTGCTGTTCCTGGAGCTTCTTGACGCGGGGAACAAGCGCGGAAACATGCCTGGTGTTAACAGCCAAGTTATCACCGTCGCGAGCGGGGGTGGCTTCCGAAGAGACGACAAGGTCTTCAGTGTGTCGTACACTCTGAGCAAGTCCGCCGCAATCCACTTGGGAAAGCTCCTCTCGAATTTCCTCAAAGACTGGCAGATCCGCAGCAATGTGATCTGTCCAGGCATCTTCCCCTCGGGTTCGTTCGCACCCATCTTTTTATATCCAAAACAGAAATTGACCGGTGGTCTCTAGAGATGACCGAGGGTCTCGTACCGCCAGAGCAGATGAAGCTTGCTGTCCCTATGCATAGAGAGGGAACAATTGAGGACATAGCGGGCATCACGCTCTATCTTGCAAGCAGGGTGCGTAGTGCTGTCCGCGCACAACTGTCACACTAACAACATGTCGCAGGCTGGTGCTTATGTCAACGGCACAATACAACTCGTCGACGGAGGTAGACTGGCCTTGTTTCCATCCACGTACTAGACGACCAGTATCTTCCTAGTCCGAGTCTGCCCAATCGGCTGGATGGCACTGTCTCTACCGGGATCCGGTTGGCGCTGCACTGTACGTATAGGACAGAACTATGACCACATACCCATCATCGTTGTTATACCTGCCATCCGTGTGCTTTGAACCATGGGATCCGGTTTCATGTGTGTACAGGTATAGACACGTCAAAGCAAATTTGTTGAAGGTCGGACCGAAGAGCGCCACGTAAGGATTGGATCATCGAGGGTGCTTATAGTAAGCCACAACATTGTACCGTCCTTTAGGATATTATCTAGTTGCCATCCAGATTATGCAACTAGCGGTGAGCGGACCGATGTACGTGCGTGCGCACGTAGGATAGACTTCGAAGCCACAGAAGGCGGCGTATCGATAGCAGAGTATTTCACCTGAACCAACGCCTGAAGATTGAACACTGATATTCCTGAACGCCACCGTACGACATGAACTCTACGAGCACTGCAAAACCTTCCCGTCGGACCACGTGTTTCGCGTTCTAGGGAAGAGGACCATATGTCCAAGCAATAGAGTGTGGACCAAGTGATTGACGCGAGTACTCGTCATGGTGCGGGAGACGTATAACACGTGCCAAAGTTGGCAGCAGTTACCCATGTCCCATGTCCGAAGAAGTGTTTCCGGGACGGGAGGTCAAGAGGGCTGGCCACGGGTTGATTTCGGCGATAGGGTTACTCGGTTCCGTGTTGCATGAAATACTGCAGGTCGTCGCCAAGGAGGATCTGTGTCTCAGCCATCAATTGTACATATGATATTGTATACACACTCGCAAGCGTAGGCAAGCGTTGGCTGCATAAAATTCTGTAGGTCGTTGCCAAGGAGGATCTGTGTCTTCCTAGCTACCCGTAATCGCACATACTCGCACATATCCAGTGTCAAGGTAACATCGACAGGTCATTTCGAATGGGCGTATGTGGCCTCCAGCCTCGATTTCACATACTCTCCCGCTGTCACCACCTTGTACTTGGCGGGCGAGTCTTCAGAAACACAGCTCGGTAAAGCCTGTATTGTGCAAATCCCAGTCATCAGCGGAACTGTAAACATCGCAGACTAGCCACTACAGTACATAGCGACGGAACGACTCACCTCCAACTTGACGTCATAGTCCGTGCCGAAGAACAGAGGGATGGAATACCGCTCAACACCAGAGCGATTGACAGCCCGGTGGACGGTAGACTTGAAGACGTCATCTAGATAATCGTGTCCGGGGAATTAAGGCGGGCCGTACGCTTTATAGAGAGCGAGAGAGCGACTCACTAGTCCATCGCGCGAACTGGTCACCCAAGCTGTGTCGTATCAGTACATATAGAGACGATCGTCGTATTACGATAAGAGCGACACGCTCACTTGACCACAAATGTCCCGGGAATGGGAACTGCGTCGATCCATTTCCCGCTGGTGTTTAGCACCTGCAAGGCTTGCACGTTATCTTGCCATAGTATAGTAAAACACTAAACACAGAATTGAGAGAGAAGAGAAAACGACATTGCGCAGGAAGCACATAGTTTACCTCATAACTGGATAAGCATTCAGCACTCGACATGTGGAACATTTGCCTCATTTGTATTGACTTACTCCGTATGTGCACCTATTCCTAGGACTCGGTCGTCGACATCACCGATCTGCGGTGGATAGTGCAGCAATCGCATGATGGCCGCGGGCTTTGTGGTCTATACCATAGCGGCGTTGTTTGCGTGTGAATAGAGCCCAAGGGATCTTTCGAAGTCGCACCTTGTCATCAAAGAAGTTCTCCGGTAAGTCGAGTGCTAATGCAAACAGTGGAAAGAGGGCCTTTCCCAGGCGAATAACAGCATGACTAAAGGATTAAGAACAAGTTATCAGACACTTCGCTCGGAATAGGCTAGATACACTCACTAGTATTGCAGTACCGCATCTCTGAAGCCAGGAAGGTCCAAAGGCCAGACATTGTCGCCAGTCATAGCACCGTCATCAGACCGGCTGAGGCCTGTCAAGTCTTCCCATCCAATGTCGAAGCCTTCATGGAGGTCACCTCTGTTCGCCGGATCAGTGTTCTCGCCGAGAAGTGGCGTATAGCCCTTGTAATTAAGGCTCTTATGGATGTCTAACGCGTCTTTCGCGTCTTGAGGCAGCGAAAAAAACCTCTTTCCTGCTGCCAACGCGCTTTCGACGATATCCTGGGACACTCCGTGGTTCTTTACTGTTCGGACAGGACGTAGGCTCGGTGACCTCGGCAGCTCTGGGTAGGTGTGCACTGTGCACTTACTATAGAAGAAACCGACATTGATGCAAGCGTCGCGTATTTCGGCCGCGAGAGCGTTTCTCAAGGAGGTATCTGACGAGAGCATATGCTGAAGATTTCTGGGGCAGAAAGATTGAAAGGCAGACAAAATGATCATTCTTCACGATCAACTGTGCAGCAGCTTTCCGACATTGGAAAAACGCACATGATAGGTATTTCCTGGAAGTTAGGCTCAGGACGCTGGTCAAGGAGAGACATTGGTATTGAAACGTCTGACTCCTGCCTTGGTTACGGGGTTCGTAAAGCACTGAAAACAATCTTCAGAGGTGCAATCAAATACGAGCAATTCGGCGACTCGGAAGAGATTCTGCCCAGACTCGCAACGAGCGTAGCCAGTCCCTGTTTGAGTTTCGGAGACTGAAACGGAGAGCAACCTTTCACTAGCATCATATGTCGGAACTATGTCGGAACTCAAACAAAGATGGCCGCTCGGCACGTTGCGGGCCACATGTGGCAGATGGGAAGGAGGCTAATCCGGTACGCGTGTGCATCTCGGAATACAAGCATCCTCTGCTAATCTTGTCGGGCTGATCTTGCTTTTGCATTTGACCACGAGCACTCGGAGGTACTGGTATCATGACCATGTCCCTCGTGTTTCTCTCCACTTATAGGGTGCGTCGAACTTCGCAGGTCCGACGCTTTCGTCCGGTTATGGTTTCTTCAGCGGTAGTGCAATCTTTACGGCGCGAAAACGCGAACCCACCCGCAGGTCCAATATCATGCTGGCGCTCAGGCAAAACCTAGCTGTACCGTCAGGCATGACCTTGATTCCACGAGTGCGCAAAGTTTCTTCGCAAGTTCTTCACATGTCCCCACGCACGGGTGCTCCGGCACTCAACGTTACTAAACCTCAGGAGAATGTCTTCTTTTTCTACCAGGCCGGGGCCATCTTTGCAGCGTTAACACACTTCTGGACGGTCCATGTGAGCTGTTCGAGCCACTTCACATCAAGCCTGAAGCTCTCAGCTCGCTAGCCTTAACGACGAAACAAATGTACTTGATGCAGACATGTGGTTGCTATCACGTTCCACCCCTCTTTTCAGCGGTGTGTGTACCCAACCAGCTCGTCCCATCGCTGTCGGATTAACCTCGTCCTGTCTAGTCTATTGTCATCGGAACATGACCTCGCGTTCCGAATCTTATGAGCAGGAACTGGTTATGGCGATTTGTACATTTGCAATTTTCGACAGGCTTCTCCTCAACATGCGGGCTTAGACGATCCCATGACATACGCACAACATTCGGAGAGGTGTCTGGCAGTATAAAGAGGGCAGCGCAAGCTGCTCTGCCCTCTTCATCCTCTCAGTGACATTGGACATCCGCAAGCATGCGCACTTCACTTGCTCTCTTCGCCTCTTATCTACTCCCAGGAGCCATAGCGGCCACCTACTCACTGTCGGACAACTATGTCGGCACCAGTTTCCTCTCAGCCTTCACTCATGAAGCCATTGCCGATCCCACTGACGGACGGGTGTGAGTACCCTGTTGTCATGAGCTATTACATGAACTCATATTGTCTTCGTCGATAGGAACTACGTGGACCAGGGCACAGCTTTAGCTGATAATCTGACCTACGCTAACGGTAACACGTTGATTCTCCGTGCGGACGACAAGACAGTCTTGAACCCTAGTGGACCCGGAAGGAACAGCGTGCGTATTCGCAGTGTGAAAACTTATACCACGCACGTGGCCGTGTAAGTACATACAATCGAACTCTTTCAAATAGAGAAATTGGTAGCTGATGGTCGTCTTACCAGCTTTGATATCCGGCATATGCCTCAAGGCTGCGGCACTTGGCCTGCTGCTTGGGAAACAAATGAAAGCAATTGGCCCGCTGGTGGCGAAGTTGATATCGTAAGTGGAGATTCGCTATACATCGTGGCACGTGTTTATGGCTTTCCTCCATCACTTCTTCAATCGATCTCCATGAATAGTAAGTTTTTTCTTTTCTTGTTCTAAACCCTGCGGATCTCATGTCCTGGTCTCGCATCTAGGGTTGAAGGCGTCAACGATCAATCGCCTAACGCCATGACTCTGCACACAAGCCCTGGGTGCACCATGCCGGCTAGTCGCACCATGACTGGTATAGCTGGAAACAACGACTGTGAGGGCAGCAATGGCTGCGGTGTCTCAGCGCCCACTGCCAATAGTTACGGTCCATCTTTTAACGCTATCGGGGGAGGCTTCTATGCGATGGAGCGTACAACCACGTTCATCAAGGTGTGGTTCTTCCCTCGCAATGGTGGCGCTCCTGGCGATCTGAGTAGCGGAGCCTCGTCTATCGATACTGATAATTGGGTACGTCTATTCTCATTGTTGCGTCATTAATTTTCCTCATCAATGATGACTCTCAGGGAACTCCTACTGCTTTCTTCCCCAACACCGATTGCAACATCGCAAGCATGTTTGATCAAAATAATATCATCATTAATTTGACATTCTGTACGTGCGATTTCGATTTTTTTTCTCCCAAGACATTACTAACACATGATAGGTGGTGACTGGGCGGGGCAATCCTCAGTATATGCAGCCTCTGGCTGTCCTTCGACATGCGTTGGTGAGTTACTTTTGCCAAGGTTGCTGGCATATTCTGACTTCGGGCACCGCAGACTACGTCAACAACAACCCTAGCGCATTCACCAACGCATATTGGGATATTGCAGCAGTTCGTGTGTACCAGTAAGATATCATCGCATATGTATCATAATCGCATATTTGTACTTGTACTGGGGAAAGCTGGTTGGTCTGGCACCATGCAGCTGCAATTTGTGTATCTCTCTAGGAGCCTGACTGAATAATTATCTGTGGTTGAATCAAAGCAGGTGGATAGAGCATTGTCCGAATTTTTGGCAGATTGGTCCAGTTTTGTGCTAAACGCGTTCACATGATTTGTCATGGGCGCCTATCGCTCATCGATGGTGGGCGCTTCCTATTCTGTCCTTGCTACTTAATACTTTCGCGCTTTGATCATGTTCTTCGGTCTCGCATCTCTACACATGTAGGAGCCTGCGAGTCACTGGCGTCAGGCCACAGGGTCACGTCCTGTATAAGTCACGAGCCGTGGCTGTCCCGGAGGTAGAGAAGGAACTTCAGTCTGCATCCGATGTCTCACCTCCGTCCCAAGTCCGTCTGTATCACAGTCTGTTCAGAAGAACAAGGCAGCACATCTTAGGATGGCCGTGAGAACAAGCGATGCAGCGGCAGTGGTACCTAGTGCTGTGTACAGTTGCAGTGCCGTCCTAAGAACATTCTCTCTTGGAATCTTTCGAAGAAGGCTCTCCAGTGCACGGAGCTTACAGTAACTGGAGTCCAGCTGGTCAGAATACTATGACAGGTGCGCTGCATGGCACAGCCAATAGCTGACTTATTCCTGTCCTCAGGCAGTTTGCAGTCAATAGAACCGTGCAAAATTTTTCCTGGCTCAAGGACACCGTCCCTGAACGCTATGAACCATGCATATGCATGCCTTGCTTTGCGGTGCTCTACGACCCTACTTGTGCACGAGTGCTCGATACTTCCTCATGTTTTCGTCCCCCTCGTCCTTCTCCCATCCTCCGCGCTCGCTGAACTATGGTTCTGCCTGGTGAGTAGTCTTGAATAATTTCGTGCACGGCTCTAACACGTTTGACATTTAAATAAAACTACCATATACATAGTAGCTCTGTCCCTGGTCGAATCTCTCCGAGACTCATGAATTGCGGTCCTGACATTGTGGGCATGGGGTCTCCAACCATTCCGATCCGGACGTGCGCTTGCATATCTCATGAACCAACAGCACCGCCAGAGGATCAATCCTCGTGTCGTGCAATTTTGCTGGCATATCCTGTGCTACTAGCACCGCCATTAATACATATTCAGTCTGCAATGTGGCCAATTTCTCCCCGCTTCAGAGTATATAAAGGTCATCTAAGATTCCGTCAAGCGGCCCTCTGCCCTCTGCCCTTCATCCAGGACACCAAGTTACCATCGCCTGCAGACCGTCATCCTTGAACCGGTTTCTGAAGGCACCTATATCCAACGCAATGAACTACAACAATCAAGTATACGGATTCCCCGTAGCCGTAGCCAATGGCTACAATTACGACTCAGGATATGGATCTTCCCCCATAGGAGGCGAACGACCGGCATATCCGCCTACCACACTCACGTACGTGCTGCCACCATGCAAAATGTATAGTTGACTGACATGAACCCTCCGCAGCATCCCACTCGCGCCGTATGGGCCACAGTCTGCGGCGCCCTCGATTTCAGACCACAGCGTCACCGAGGTCGGATCCATGAACCCAACAAGCTACCAGTACAGCGGGCCTGCGTCAGGTATCCGTCCTACTATCTAGTACAATTCATATTGCTCTAACTCTCCGTCCGCTGTATAGACGTAGAATGTGCACAAAACACGAGCCAACTCGAGCGCGGTAAGCAGAACGAGCAAGAAGTCCATCGGCCGCCCGCCGTCGAGCGCGACGAATACGCTTGCTGCTGTTGCTGCATAGTCTGCTAAGACACAGTAGCGTTATGCTGGTGCTGCTGACAGCATGCATTAACGGCGTAGTACCCCACTCACAATATTGGGGGCGATTTTCCATTGCCCCACAAAGAGCCTCGCCATGACTGTCTAGTCAGACTCGCCACTGCTATGCAACCATTCATACACGATCTTTACTCTCAGACTCATTCGTCAATCCATCGTACCGCCCCGTGTCGATCCAGACTCTTTTTTTGAGGTTATATCCAGTGCCCTCCTTTGTACCTGTTTCTAGTAGTCGCTCCTTCTTGATTGGACACAATTTTCCACCACATTATCCTGTATGTAGCATGGTCACACTCTTCCGCCACATCATCTTGTATGTAGCATAGCCTCGCTCAGCCCCCCTTGTGACGAATACCGCAGTCATCTCGCAGTTCAGCCCACTAAGAGCAATCCTCCTTGATCTTCTTTGGCCGTGCACATCGAGATGCTGCGACGTATGCGGTAATAGCACAACATATCGTAAGAAACACGAATGTCGGACAATCGAAAGCTCCGAGCGCGACTAGGACACAGATCATAGTATCACAGCCCAAGGTCAGTGACTCCTGGACGCCAGGGCCGAGGAGCACTACGCGGACCTATATAAATTCCTGCTGGACGAACTTTGGTAGCGCACAATACCAATACCTGACCTCCCTCTCCGCAAATTTATCGAGTCTATACGTCAAGTAAGCGTCTTAGGCCTCCACGTTATATGCTTGCATACTGAGGCCTAGAAATAAGCAACACTCTTCTGCAAGAGTTGCATCGAAATGAGAGAGAGAGGTATGCGCAACGACGTGTTGGTGGGCCCCCAGCCTGCTGGTACTGCACCGGAGGACGACCAGGGCACCTGCTGCTGCTGCTGCATAATCTGTTGAATCTGGAGTAGCGCTCCTCCTGGTATGGCTTTGTTTCTGTCGCAAGCTTGACGTCCTCGTGTTGATACATTTATGATACTTTAGCAGGCTATTGGGGCACGTCCGTGAATCCCACTAGTGCAGTGCACTACTCTCATATCTGTAGCATGTATAGTTCAGCCTGAATATTTCTGAGATCGACGGGACAAGTTCGTACTGGTTTGTGTTCTTTTGTATGTATGTATATGTGTTCCGATCAGACAAAGCGTACACACTGAAAATCAGTGCTCCGAAAGAACCTCTCGTAACGATCACAAGGACAGCGCGCCCAAGCGACGCTGCCGCGAGCTTCATTACATATTGATCGGCGGGCACCACCTCGCTCGATTACGCGGTAAATCCAGACGCGGGACGTTCGTAGAGACTTGATAGATATCTGTGATCGTCAACGTTGCTCCGATAGTAAGCTTCCAACCGACCCGTGGTATCTGGCAAGTTTAATTGCTAGCCATGATCATGCAGATGCCCCGTCTTCCTGAAAGCCTCGTTAGCAACCAGTCTTGCATTGCTATGCATGGAGCTGACAGAGAATGACTTACGATGCTGCGAATAGGGCAGAGAGACGAGAGTGTTATATACTCACTGACAACAACATTCCCAGTCCATTTCTCGGTGCCAAGATACTGTATCCCACCACAGTGTTATTGCGACAAGGATTCCGATGCACGAAACACGCTCGAGGTTGCTTGAGATGTTGAGGCCGCCAATGTTGAGGTGTATGTAGGATTTTTGCTCTGCTATAGACACGGAAACCTGAATTTCATCCGGTAGGTAAACATATGTATCGGCGGGAGGAGACTGAGTAGAAGAACGAGATCGTATGATTCTGAGACGCCGCACAGCTCGGTAGTTGCCGTAGATGTGAGAGGCTCCCCAAATTCCGAGAGCGCTCACAAATCGTGCACTTAAACTTGGACACAACTACGCATCCCGCGGATCTACTGTACAGTCTACAACAGGACATCTTTCAGCCGCATGTTCAGTACCAATACTCGCCGTTATTAACGGTTCCATGTTTGTGATAATCGCAGGTCAAGGGTGTCAGTACATGGTTCTGCCTACAAACCTAAGCTCATCGTGCAAGACAGACACATCTACCAAACATATGTCACGAAAGCCCATTGCTACTCTCCTCGTATTATGGAGCAGTGACTAAAACTCGAATGGGAAAACCCTCTTGCTGGATGGACCGTCATCGCGGCACAGATATTGTCGGCATGTGCAGTGAGTGTGATATGCCACGATGACCTTTGGCGCCGTTCTTGGAACAAGGTTAGACTATGCCGCAGCCACCCGGCGAGACTATGCATGCGAGATTGCTTTGTCGACCAGTGCCCGGCGCGTGGCAACGTCTGAGAAGCCATTTGCGTATGTTCGACCGACAGACTTCACGGGCCGTTTCTTCTTGCTCTGCTGCTCCAACACTTCCCGTCCTTACTATGATCTGGGTGTCGCAATTAACATCTACTCTTTATCCATCATCTTCATTTGAGGGGCACGTGCGGCCTCGTTGCTCTGGGAAGCTTCAAACAGCTCCCCAGCGGCGAAAAGAATGTCCACCTGTAAGTGTCAATCCCGATATCTTTGTGGCTTTCTCTGCTTGCTAATCAAGCTAAATTATGTCTATCACGTAGAACAAGCGTCAATGCGGCTGGCTCAGACGTTCATTTCCGATGAGGACATCGCATCGCAGAGATTGTTTGCAAGAAATTCACAGGTAGAAATGAGCGTTTATCCGTGATATGTCGCAAATTGTGGCGAACAGACGAGGTGCTGCACCGTCTCGTGTGGCGTTCGTATGCGAAGGCAACTCCAGCTTCAAGCGCACTGCAATTCTTTTGACAAGGGTCCAATGCTGTTCCCGGATTTGAACTAATGCACGTCAACGACCCGGAGTTGTCTAACAAATGCGCGCTGAGTGCTGAGCTTATACCACCCAACCTATAAAGTGGACACCTCACCGTCGGTTGGATGGCAAACTCATTCCAACTCACCCAACCGCAGCTCATTCAATATGTCTATCTACCCTGGTCGCCCGACATCGACGCGACTCTATAACCATTGGATAGTCTCACGCTCAACGAGCAGTATTTCGAGCGCATATGAGGGGTATGTCCCAACATTCACTGCTCTAACTGAATCCCACTCATGTGCGCGTAGTGGAAATCCTTTTGTACCTAGGCCTGAAGGCCCGCAACCATCCAAGTACTATCCAACATCGGGATACAGTGCGCCAATGAGCTCGGTGAACCCGTGGCCTGTGAGCGGGGGTTCAAATGCTAGTAGTGGATACCCCAACTATCCAACTACACAGTATCCGAATGCTTGTTACTCCCCAAACTCTGGTGGATACTCAAACCCAAATACCAGTGGTCATGCAGCTAGCTACTATTCGGGTGGTGGCGCAAATTCCAATGCCAGTAGTCATTCGTCCGCGGCTCAGACTGGTACGTGATGAACCCTTGAAAACGCGCACGATACTGACTATTGCAACCTGTACACACAGTCTCTACGCACCAGTCCGGTACTCGTGGCATGTCTGACCCCACCAGCCAAATGTGGGTGCAACCAGATCAGTCTTCAGACACAGGCTGTTGCGGGTGCATCATTTGCTGAAAGTATGTACGCCTTTCAAGCCAGTATCTTTTGCGAGATAGATCATGTATCCTCTGTTACAGTGCGCCGAGATATTCTTGAGGCCCGACGGATACCTCCAGTTGCTGTTGTGTCGAGATTATATGTACTCTCAAGCTTATGACTACTATAGAGTGCTTTCTCTGTCTCTCACTACCATTCGGATCCTCTGTAGCTTCCCTATTTCTTTGTCTACAAACCATCAGACTCAGAAGAAATAAACAGAGAAATGTTATTGTAGCAGTTGTTCAGCCTAGTATGTGGTCGAGCTCGGGAGAAGGTCAATTCATTTTTACCATGATCATTGCACACATCGCCCAGCGAAGATCAAGTACTTCGATCATCGGGCCTGCTTGAAAGTCAGAGATTAATGTCAGGTATCCCGCTCCCCCTTCGCGGACACGATTTTCATCGGGGAAAAGACTGGAGGAAGCTTTGACCAGAAGCCGTGCGGCGCGCGGAACGCCGGCGCCGGCGTGCCATCACGCGACGTTGGGCGATACTCCGAAGAGTGCATCGATGATACTTATCTCTTCGTCCCCGATGCCACGAACACATAACTTGCATCACCATAACCCGCGGGAGATGAGGCGAATATCCAAGCAATAGTTGTGTGCCCCGAGATGAAAGAGAAGAAACACAAATCACAAACTAACAAACGCTGTTTCACGATACTTGGTAGATCATGGGCGTGATTGCCATCCCAATGTCAGTACCTACAGCTCAGTCTCTTGATTAGTCAACATCTCACGCGATGCCTAGGTTTTTACCTCCGATCTGCAGTTACTCTGGAGGGCAGAGGCAATATCGACGATTTCGTACTTGGCACATGGCTCGGCTCCCATGATCCCGCAGACGCTAGTCGGCGCCGTCCTAGATGCGAGATTCCTTTGTCGACCAGTGCACGAACTCGTGCCCGCAAGTAAGTTGCGTACATCCGATGGAGACGCAGTAACTAAATACACAGGTGGTCGTGCACTGCCTGGTGCCAGTCCGTAGATATCATGCTCCTGCATCGGCTCCGTCGATGCCGTTCATGTTCGAAAGAACACGAGGAGGCCTCATTGTTCAAGGAAGCTTCGGAATTCATTGCCATATAGCCTAGATACCTAAGAGGAGCATCTCCATGTAAGCGTTAGCCAATATTCTCACAAAAGTCCTGTTCGATACAAAAATTTTGATACGATAGGAATATCTTTTGCGAATCGCATACGCATCACGAGCACATGCTGATCCCGAGAAGGGGGGCTGTTCATGCCGTGGATTGTGGAATGATCGCGATATGTGGCCACGCTATGTCAATGAACTCGAGGTCTATGCTGGCTGTGCTTCGATCAAAGAAGCTCCCATCTGTGGCCTACCAAACTTCGGACGTACCGACAGTATAAGAGTCAGGTTATTCGCTACTAGCGGCATTGCCAATCACCTCTGTTCTTCCCGCACAAGTCAACCTCCTCCAACATGTCTCAATTCCCGGTTCCAACGCACTATTCAGATCTTCAGTCTCCGAGCTTTGTCAGTGTACCATATAGTACAATGAACACCGGCTTTACACCAGGGTCTCAGAGGTTCGTTCTTGCTAATACTCGGTACAACTTTAGCTCACGGATCCATGATTATCCTAGTCCCGATGTCTACATGCCTATACCCCAGACTTCGTCCGCACCACATCCATGGAGAAATCCTCGTTCATCTTCCAATGGCGATACCTACTCACTGAGTGAGTGTTCTTTACTCCTTGTATCATCATGACGATGACGATAGACTCATTTAGCCATCTCCATTGCCGACCCGCCACACCCGCCACCTCCATGTCTTGGTCCCGTTTCCCGCGGTCTGGGCAACGCTACTAGTAGCGCCAAACCCAATCCACCCTTTTCTAGTCAGGAAGTACCTGCTCCGCAAGAAAATGAGCATGGTGCAGGATGTTCTAGCTGCTGCATCGTATGTTGAACGTGCATTCACGACACGCTGACCACAGGCGTGTTGATATCAGCACGCCGGCTCAAAACCTCGACGCTTCGAGATGTCCACAATCACACAATAATAATCTCATTGGCTGCAAGCAATGTCTATGCATCTGTCACCTACAATATGTTGCTATCTTTTCTCTAGGGTGTATGCTCCGCTGTCAGTTTCGGATGGACTCTGTGTTGAGTGATGCTTTCATAGATTATGTACTCATGAGAAAGATTTGTGTAGTGCTATTGCTTTTAAGATTAGTGGAAGTGTTTCAATGACAGCATGTCGTGATATGTATTCTTTGACACTCGCGCTGGCGAGTAAGTCTATGGGCGGAGAGCCTGGCATCCTCGTCGAACGGAGCAGAATAACAAACCCGCTCACTCAGTAGTAACTATCCGCTTAGAAGTGATTCCTTTCACACACCTACAAGAGTACACATACACTGGGCGACAAAAGAAACCGACCACCTCG
>JAAIFI010000395.1:0-24693 GCA_011032875.1 Phlebia tremellosa | reverse complement strand
GGGAACCGGGCGTCTGCGCTAGCCAGCTTACCCGAGTTTTTATGCAGCAAGAAGCAGTCAAATGCTCATCTAGCCTATTTCGGTATTTATGCGCCAAATAATCGATCGGTCACAAAGCCGTGCCGCCACATCGTAGTACAGTACTAGTACTACTAGTAAAGTTATCATCACTCTATCATCACTTGCTTCCTCTCGTTTCGACTATTTACTCCAAAGTCTCGCTCGCCAAGCTCGTTTCATCTCTTATGAAAACATGGTTCAAATCCAGGAGGTTGTCACACAGTAGTGCAGCGTGCTTGAACGCCTCGAATTCCTGCTACTGGGTTCGATACGTTTGGGGTTCTCCTACTTAAGAGGGCATGCATGATCCCAGGACGCTTAGTAAACAAAGTCTAGTATAGTCTCAAAACCGATTTCAGGAAACGTTTCCATCCATGCACCAATCTCTTCCCCTAGGTATCCCTTCCACCTCTCGACAACTTCTTTGACTTGCTTGTCGTGCTCTGCTCCCGATCGGAGTCGCTGTCCCCTAGTTCTGCCATCTCATACTACCAACTACCGGCATTTCTAAGCAAGTTGTACGTAGATGAATCAGGTCTACGAACCCCGGTCACTTCTACTATGCTTGCATGCTCGTCATCGAGCATGTTGGTTCCTAGCTGGCAAAGTACTACGCGTGACAAATATGAATAGGTCAGCGGGTATGAGTACAAAATTGAGTATCATCTATAATAACATGCAAGTTCGTCCACTAGAGGTTTTAGAGGTGACTGCTCCACAGGTGCGAATTATTCCTGATCTGCCGATATGGGGGGCTCACGCTCTCCCGAATCAAGATATTCGCTACCAATTGGTTCAAGCTGAGATAACCAGGACGAAACGATCNTCAAGATATTCGCTACCAATTGGTTCAAGCTGAGATAACCAGGACGAAACGATCGCGACAGATCGTGCGACGCCTTGCTTGATGAATTCCTCGTCGTCCTCCAAACCATCGTCGTACGCATCGTGCCACGCCCATTCCGGAGTCCTATCAACGTATGCTTCAGATGGAGAGGGAGAGTTCTGCCCAGTTACTTCCACAATTGCCTCGTGCTCGTCTACGAGCAAGTCTAAGGGCCAGCAGACGCGACTCCAGGCTTCCGAGACCTTGACGACCTCCCTTTGTAAGGTAAATAGAGCGATCACGATGCGCATCCGGTCGAAGAGGTCTTCATCGGTTTGACAATGTAAACCGAGAGGAAGACTATCGATCAGATAGTTTGAAACACAAGAGGACCGTTCGTCGCCATAAGTGAATGCTAGGATATGAAGAAATCCGGTCTTGAGGTAGGTGCAAAATAAAGTTGGCTCCGCAGTCGCTCGCACGCCATCCAGAAGTATGATGTCCTCTTCGTGCTCTCGTAATAGGCGAAAAAGCTTTAGATGCGGCTCCATAGTCTGGGACAACGCAACGAGTTCTTCATCGGACACAACGCGCGCGTCTCCCCAATGAGTTGAACGAAGACCAAGCAGTAGCGCAGGGCTGGTAAGAGTTAGGGGAAGCGAGGGAGCACGCTTCATTGTGGCCTTTGTGGTTGGTGGGATCGCCTCTACGGCAAGGGCAAAATCACATATGCATCGCTCCGGGTAAACATCAGGCACATGAAATGGATATCGAATTGAAGGTTTCCTATAGAGCATCAGTTACGGGTTCCTTGAATGGAAATATGGCAACGCACCAGGGGACTCTGTACATTGAGAAGCCTGCTAAAACGTTCGCGATGAAGATATTGACATCATCCCAGACTTGCGTCGACATATTGAGGAAATCTACGGCTCTGTAGAAGTGAGGTAAGGTGTTTACATCGGGGTCAATGCATTCGATCGATTTACGCCCGAATCGTGAGCGCGGCGCATGGACAGGGTGCATGAAATCTGGATCAGCTTCGTCACAGACAAGATGTATACGCTTCACATCCTCTTTGCATATCGGTGATAAGTACTTGCAGATATGATGAAAAGCCAGTGTGCCCAATTTGTGGGGCAGGTATGCGGCCATATCGCGCACCCGACTGAAACGGTCTATTTCTGTAGACATATTGTTGACATGCTACATGATCATAAATAAGTAAGATAGCAAGATACTAGACGGGCAACTTACCATCCATTCTGCGGGGACTACAAGTTGAGGTCGCCTCCAAACGGCAGACAAGCGGGACAGATCGGTCAAGAGGGTGCGATTTGTGAGAAAGCTTTTGTGCCTGGTTCAAATGAGTTCAATCGTGGCACTGTATATGTGATAGAACACGTACCGAGACGAAGGCCAATTTACGGATTGGGGATCCAAACAACTTAGGCTAGGTGATGGATCATCACAGGCTCCCATTGCAGTCAACTCCTGCTCCAGCAGTCGGACATGCCTCACTATCGTGAACAGGGCGATCACCAGTCGCCATCGATATAAGAACATGTCTTCGTGGGTATTCGTGACTTCTTCCTCGAGGGATATAAGAAATTTTGCGGCCCGTACTTGACAGAATTCCCAGTGTTCAGTTCCTTCCGGAGACGTCACAAACCTCGGGAAATGCACAAAAATGGACAGGTGAGTCGGCGACAAGTGCAACCCGTAAACGAAGCAGTGTGGAAGAAGGGATGTTGTCGGATTCAGGCCTCTATACCTTTGAAGCAATGCAAGGAGGGTTGGATGAATTGCTTTGGCCATGTCCATTCGGATAGAATCGTTAAGTTCCGCACTTTCATCTAATGGGTTAAAATCAGATGGTCAGTGCGAGATGCCGCTGAAGTGAGATGAAGTCATACAAGCAACGATCAAGGGCGGCGAGTCTCTCTCACATAGCTGCGTAGAAGCACCGAGGCTGTAAACGGCATTTGAGCAGCGAGTCAAGGAGAAAGACAATATCAACACATACGGGAATAGTCTGGCGGAGGGACCACCAAAAAGGAGTGTGATGACGGGCCACAGACACCGTTCAAGCATATAATCCACTCCGCCATCGAATGGTCCAGGATAGCGCATAATTAATATGAAAGCCTTTCTATACGGATTGATAGCAGACTCCGAGCATATAGGTCTCAGATCTGGCTCTGGATACTCATGACGTAGGCTATCAGACGTCCATCTTAGATGGCACTGGGCCTTTCGTTCGCAAAGTTTTCCATGTTTTCCGCCAATGAATTCGGCGTAACGAAAGAGCGTTTTGAGCTGTTCAATCTCTCGCTCTTGAACGGAGCATGCGAGGTCAACAGCTAGAACTTGAGGGTTTAGCTAAAAAAACAAGTAGATCATTGGGGCCACACAAAATATGAGACTTAGCTTACTGGCTTGTAAGCTTCAGGAACGGCCACAGGAGCTGCGCTATGAGGATCCAGCCAATCGCGAAGCCTTTTCTCAAAGAGATCGATGATCAAGGATGTGTGGCTACTTAAGAATTTACGCAGTGGATGCGTTCGGTGCCACATGCCACACGACAACGAAGAGTCTTCTGCAGTAGTAGAAAGAAATGACCATTTACCATAATCCTGCAAGTCTTCATGGTCGAAGAAAGCATGTACTAAGCTGCTGTTAAACACCCCTGCAACGTTGATTAGCTTTGGAAACTCATTTGAATCGTGGGGGCATACCACGTTGTAAGTCACCCCTCATTTTACGTTCTACACAGATGCGCTGTCATGTGGTTATTGACTGTTGGGCTGAGAGTCCAGTGCTCGCTTACCTTGGGCGAATCTGGACTGAGGAGGAACCACGTAAGAGTGAAAAGAAGCCTATGTATGTGCTAGGCCTGAGGAAGCAGAAGGAGATTGAGAATTGCGGCCATCCCGAACACCAGACGCGCGTCGAGCTGAGTTTGAACTTATCGCCACATAGCAAGCATGTTCCTTATAATAGACAGATATATAAATAGTTCAGCGGGCATGGTACTTAAGCAAGTATAGATTTAGTCACACATACCCATAAGTATATGAACTAAATCAAGTGATCACGGACATAATGTGAGTACAAAGACTAAGTATCATCTAAATAAGAATGCGAATTCATCTACAAGAGGTCCGAGAGGTGTCTGCTCCGCAGGTGCGAAGTATTACCGCTCTACCGATACCGGGGGATCACGCTCTCCCAATTCAAGATATTCGCCACCGATTGGTTCAAGATGTGATAACCAAGACGAAACGATTGCGACAGATCGTGCGACGCCTTGCTTGATGAATTCCTCGTCATCCTCTAGACCGTCGTCGTACGCATCGTGCCACGCCCATTCTGGAGTATCGTCCACGTATGCTTCAGATGGAGAGGGTGAGTTATGTCCAGTTACTTCCACGATCGCCTCGTGCTCGTCTACGAGGAGGTCGAAAGGCCAGCTGACGCGACTCCATGCCTCCGAGACCTTGACAATTTCCCTTTGCAAGGTAAATAGAGCGATCACGATGCGCATCCGGTCAAAGATTTCCTCATCTGTTTGACAATACAAACTGAGGGGAAGGCTGTCGATTAGATAGTTTGAGACGTGAGAGGCCTGTTCGTCGTCGTAGGTAAATGCCAGGATGTGGAGAACGCCGGTCTTGAGATAAGTACAGAACAAGGTTGGTTCTGCAGGAACTTGACCGCCATCGGGTAGTATGATGCTGTCATGGTACTGTCTTGACAAGTGAAAGAGCCGGAGATGAGGTTCCATAGCCCGGGACAACGCGCGCATCTCTTCGTCCGATACGACATGGCCGTCTCCAATACGAGTGGAACGGAGACCGCGTAGGAGTGCAGGGCTACTGAGAGTCAGAGGCAGCGATGGAGCGCGCTTGATTGTGGCCTTCGTAGTTGGTGAGATGGCCTCGATAGCGAGAGCAAAATCACATAACGGGTCCAGAGAAGCAGCAGGCACGGGATACGGGTATCGAATCGACGGTTTCCTGTCAGATATTAGTCGAAAGTAGCTAGTTGAAATATGGTAACGCACCAGGTAACCCGGTACATCGAAAAGCCAGCAAAGACGTTTGCGATCGAGATATTGACGTCTTCCCAACTTTGCATTGACATGTCAAGGAAAGTTACAGCTCTGTAGAAATGGGGCAAAGTATTCACATCTGGATCAGTGCATTCGATCGATCTACAGGTGTATCCAGAACGCGGCGAATGGATAGGATGTATGAAATCTGGACCTGAAATGTCGACATCAAGGTGGATGCGCATCACATCTTCCTTGTGCAGCGGTGACAAATATTTGCCGATATGATGGAAAGTGAGCGCGCCCAATTTGTGGGGTAATAATATGCCTGTGTCACTCAGCCGACCGAAGGAGTCCTTTGATGTGGACAGGTTGCTAAAATGCTAAATGATTATGAATAAGTATAGTCGTGCAGAACCGGATGAGCAACTCACTATCCATTCCGCAGGAACCGCCGGTTGAGGCCGCCTCCAGATGGATGACATGGGGGTCAGATCAACCGAAAGATTGGAATGCGCACAAGTTCGTTCCTGCCTATCAAGGTCAAAATGAGCCCAACTCATGTCGTAGATATTAGAATAGGCAATACACGTACCTAGACGAAGCTCCATAGTCGGCATGGGGAACTAAATTAGGACTGAGTTTGGACGGTTGATCGCAGGCCAGCACTGCGGTCAGTTCGTCCTCCAACAGATGCACATGCCTTACTATCGTGAACAGGGCAATCAGGAGCCTCCACCGATATAACAACATGTCTTCGTGGGTATTTCGGACCTCCTTCTCGAGGGATATAAGATGCGTTGCGGCCTGTACTTGGCAGAACTCCCAACGTTCAGTTCCTTCTGGAGTAGTCACGGACAAAGGGAAGTGCACGAAGATGGACAGGTGAGTCGGCGACAAGTGCAGCCCATACACAAAGCAGTGTGAAGAAAGTGGTCCTGTTGAATCTAGCTCGGTACACGTCCGGACCATTGCAAGGAGAGCAGGATGGATGGCCCGTGCTATGTCCGTTCGGATACGGTCGGTAAGTTCTGCGCTTTCGTCTAATCAGTCAAAATCAAAGATCAGTATGGGATGATGTCGATGTAAGATCAAGTCCTACATGCAACGACTAAGGGCGGCGAATTAGAACCGCATTGCTGCGTAGAACCCTTGAGCCTGCAGACATCATGTGAGCAGAAAATAGAAGAGGAATTGTGCACGATGACATACGGGAATAGTTTGGCGAATGGACCGCGAAAGAGGAGTGTGATCACAGACCATACATACCGCTCTAACATGAAGTCCACCCCACCGTCAAATGGTCCAGGATAGCGCAAGATAGATATGACTGCCTTTGTGTACGGATTCGATGCAGACTCTGAGCATATAAGGCTGAGATCCGGCTCTGGATATTCACATCGTAGGTCGTGAGACGTCCATTTCAGATGGCACTGAGACTTCCATTTCGAGAGCTTCCCGTGTTTTTCACCGATGAATTCAGCATAATGAAAGAGGGCCTTGAGTTTTTCGACCTCTGTCCCTTGAATAGAGCTTGCAAAGTCAACAGCTAGGACCTGGGGGTTCAGCTGGAAAGGAGATGTCAATTGATGGGGCCGCACAAACATGAGACTCAGCTTACCGGCTTGAAAACGTCAGGAATACCAAGAGGATCCATGCTATGAGGGTCCAGCCATTTACGCAACTCTGTTTCAAGTAGCGTAATGATCCTGGATGTACGATAACTTGAAAATTTGCGCAATGGACGCGTTTGGTGCCATATGCCACGCGGCAATGATCTGTTTTCCCCAACACACCATAGAAATGACCACTTCCCATGCTCTTGCAAGTCTTCGTGAACGAGGGGAAATTTGGTTGAGCCGCTATTGAACAGCGCTGTGATTGGTTTTAGTTCAGGATTCATTCTCATCATGGGATGAACATACTACGTTGTATATTCCCTCTCATTCTCGTGTGATTACCACTCAGGATAAGCTGACAATTCACCTAGATAAGGTTGTGTAGAGGATAGCCTGCGAAAGGAGTGAGAAGAGGTACGTACCCGATTGACAGAGAGGAGGAGTATTGTGAACGCGGCCATCCTTTGTACTGTAACGGCGGCTTTACGATTGTTATGATTGCCGCCCTTCAGCGTCCAGCGTTCAATACTCGACTTCGACATATTGTCGAACTGAAGTACGATATAAACAAACCTGCGTCGAGGCTTGCTCTTCAAATGTGAGGACGCCTTAGATGCTTACAGCGGCGGTCTTTCGAGTACGTATGCTGAGTTGCTGTCGGGGGATATGACCCAAGTCTTCGTACGAAGTAAAAAGTATGGTGATACCCACACGGAGTTACAAAGCGGAACACTCTCGCTCTAACCACGACAGTGCCCTGGAGTCATTCTTCAGTAATGGCGACACTTTCTCCCATACCTCCGCATGATAAGCGTTGACCCATGTCCGCTCTGAAGCAGTCAGAAGGGAGGTATCGATCAGGTTCTTGTGCATTGGACTCTGAGGAAGCCATGTCAGTAACTGAAAGCTCAGTGAGGATGGTCATGGTCACCATCGTGAGACGCTCGAATCCGAGGAATCCCTTGTCGCCGAAATTGTTTGGTGTCTTCACCTCGCGAACGACGACGACATTCTCAATCCGTATTCCAAACCTACCGTCAGCGTAGAAGCCCGGTTCTGAGAGTTATAGATCAGTGCAGTCCAGCTATCGTTAGCAACCGGACACACCGTTTGACACCGTCATCCCTGGCTTCAGAGCAGTGCTGTTGTAGACTGAAAGACAGACCGATTCAATAGAGGAGTAATGGCAAGCAGTATGAAAGACAGACATATGTGCACACCGATACCGTGAGGGCCTGTGAAGACACTCTAGTCAGCGAGATTGCACCAAACCGTCAAACGCGAGCTGTACCTTCATGGACGTTTAGGAAGTGACCTGTCAACAAGTTAGTACCGCGAGTATTCGACTAAGTATTATGCACACGAACCAACACCGTGACCAGTGCCATGTCTGACGAATCCGTCAGTGCCTGCGGTAAACCCACGATGAATATACTTACCGGTAGTCTGCAAAGGTATGTCATTAGCTGACATCAATCATATATTGCAACTGAAGTACCTAGTCCATCTTCCCATAACGGTCTGCGCGCGAAGGAATCGCTAGAATATCCTCTCAGCAGCATGATACTTCGCTTTTGAATAAATAGGTCCTGACATAATGTAGCCTGAGGTGCCGTTGGGGAAGATAGCAACGTCAATTGCGATATGTCCCTGTAACACCCGTGTAAAGCAACGCTTCTCTTCCGCAGTTGGTGTGCCGAAGTGCTAAACCCACGTCAGGAGCCATAGATTGAAAAGACAGAGGGAGACTCACCCAGGTTCGCGTCACGTCCGTAGTGCCGTCCAAGTATTGGCCTAATAAATGTGAGCAGCCCATCCGAAGCGATATGACAATTGAACCTGCAACTGACCTCCAGAATCGCATAGATATATCTAAACAATCAATTCATGAGATAAGTGGCGAGAGCGAGGGAAACATAAGAGTACTTGATCTTTCCGGATTATCGCACAATCCTCAGGGTCGGGTTTGTAGTGAATGATAGCTATTCACAGATCAGTAAGATATACGCTGGGTGTACTTGAATCCGACATACCGCCATTCGGTCCGGTCGCGGATATTGTGCTGAAAGACAGCCCGCGGAAGAGGGCGAGCTCTCTAGAGGAATATTAGTCTAAGATATTGCCAAAATAAAACCTGAAAAATCCTACGAGCGATATTTCTCGAGCTGATCGGCACCTTGACTCTCCGTTAGTTCAACGCCGTTGTTCAGCTGCTCCTCCAACCAGGCGAAGTACCGTGCTAGAGCCGCGCCGTCGCGAATATGGCTCTGGCGGAAACCTGCGCCGTCGTGAGTGAAAAGACCAATCCGCTAGGGGCACAGTGAAACTCGTGTACCTTCGATCTCAGTGCTGTTCTTGATGGATTTCATGTCCGCCACTGGGGACCTAGTTATCAGGATATTCTCCTTAATGATGCGACAGTTTATCTAAAGTCAGTGACCCAAGCGCTGTGTGATCAATGCGTTCTTCCGCAATGTGAGACGTACGTTGCCAATAGCTTCCGCGATTGCGAGGCTCGTCTTGTCGCCGAGCACGACTTGCTATGGAATGAACAGCGCGTAAGCCAAGGAAGAAACAAGAAATCGGGTAGGGTCTGCACGCACTGCGTTCTTGCTGAGCTCCAGCCTCGCACCGAGGCCGCTCAGGTACTTGAAGAACGTGTCGTACGGATGGATCTCGATTTCGCTGCCGAGGTGTGCGCGCACTTTGTCGTCTACCTGGCTAGGGTTGACGAAAAGAACCGTGCTATCCTGCGTGACCACAGCGTAGGCGAAAAAAACAGGGTTGAAGCCGATGTCCGAGCCGCGCAGGTTGAACAGCCACGCGACCTCGTCCAGCATGCTGACAACCATGGCTTTGTAGTTCTTCTTATTCAACTCTTCTCGTAAGCGTTTGATCTTGTCGGTATGCGGTTCTCCTATCGCGTGAGAGCGTCTGTGAAGATCTTAGGCATGGCAAGGAGAAGGGAGAGGGACGAACCAGAGTATTTTATGTCTAGAGGAAATATTGGGTTGGCTGGTCTAGCTGGCTGGTCTTCCCATATCTGATCTACGAGGTTGTCTTGGAGTGGTATAATGTGTGATTCGTGTGGTCTGAGAGCCGTTTGGATCTTCTCCGCGTCGGCTAGTTGGCTCGTCGTATCAGCGGATGCAGCTGCTATATCACTGATAGCTCACCAGCAGTTATCAGTGCCGGATCAATGCCAATCCGGCTATGATCTTCCAGTTTCTTGACTGGGATCAGAGTGTGTGATGTACGGTCAGCGATATACACACCTTGTGCAAGAACTCCTGCCATGTTGGGACGTCTGACGGGGCTTAAGTATTCTGACACTCCCCGACACGTAGAGAAGACATACTAGGAAGACCTTGCTTCATAAGCGTCCAGTTCCTAGAAAAGTGATAAAAAGCGCTGTGCAGGTAACGTCGATAGAACTCACTGGTCGAGCTGCTTTTCTGCTTGTAGAAAGTAGCGACCATCGGTAAAAAGATAGGCATCCTTGCCAGTTACGATTGCAACACCTAGTCCACGAAAAGAAAGGCGAGATGACACGAACGCTGTGTCCGTACTAAAAAAATGGCATACCTGCAGATCCAGTAAAGCCTGAGATGTACGCACGGCGCCGATCGCAGTGTGCGATGTACTCGCTAGAATCTTGATTGAAAGGCATCAGACTGCGTATAGTGTCATTTCTCGAGCAGGGACACTGACGTTGGTCTTCGCTGGGAATCACGTAGGCCGTTACATCGTTCTCCGGCTTGGCCATGAGCTGCCGCAGCGCGTCCAAGCGCTTTGTCGTGTTCACGGTCTGCGATGCCATCGTCGAGAGGAGATAGTAGATACCCGGTTTGAAGGCCCGAGATGCAGTACTGCGTTGTGTGTAGACAGAGATGCGGTAGGCAGCGAAGAGGCCTGTAAACCCACGCAGCATGCGACGGCCTCAAGAGTGCTGGTCTGAGACTGAGAGAAAGTCGACGGGAAGCTGGGCGATCAGCGTCATCGACCACATGGCCCGGCCTGAAATACAATGTCTTGGCCAGGACTCCTCACACGGCTCGACACACACAGCACTAGTCCCATCTAGTTCACCAGAGAAGATAGATTCATTACATATAGTCGAGACGCGTCGCTATTGAACGTTGGACGCCTGGGTACAGGCGAAACGAACTCGCAAATTGGTATTAACCACCTCAATTCAGCACAGCGAGCACTGAGGCTCAGGGATGTTGACGCAATTGCGTCTGGCTCGAGCAATCAAGTATGCGTCCGAAGCGGCACGTCGCACTCTGTCACACGTACAGGTTCACTCAGAGACTCTACAGAGGATGGAGACAAATTGTCCGCGGAGATCAAATGGGAGGGTGGTCACATCAGCTCACTCAAAGTTCAACTTCGGATGGATGGTTTCGCAATACGTTTTGGTATTCGTTTGCGCGTAAGAAAAAGGCGAAAAAAAGCAGGCAGGAAAGGCTTGAACGCGAGTTACCGATATGCGCGCCGTGCAACATTAGCCCTGCAAAGGATTTAGGTCGTACATCTCCAGAGCGTAGCGAATACGTACCGATTGACCAAGGCCATCGTGTGCAACTCCTTCTTCTTCGTCAACGCGCCGCTCTCTCCCTGCAATACGCCCAACATCTCTCTAGCCAGCCTCTCCTCCAAGGTCTTCCCTGCGCGCGTTGCACTGGCGTTCAAAAGCCATTCTACCGCGTACCACGTCCGTTTCCGCTCGCTGATGGCGACTGGTGTGTAGATAGTCTTGGTGGAGTGTCTTTGTGAGACGAGGCGGACGGCGGGAGCAGCGGCGAGGACGGCCTCGCGGAATATGGGTAATGGCGGAGCGCGAGTGAACGCGTGGATATGGAGGAGCGTGCGGGATATAACGCGATTCGCTCGTTGGCGCCTTCCGTGCTTCATGATGCGCGAAGCAAAGTAGTTGAGCAGCGGGTCTTCATCGGGCGGAACGAGTATGACGGGGTTCTTGCTCTGACTTTGGTCGAGGGGGAGAGGCGGTAGTGGTGGGGCAGGAGGGACGCTGGCGCTCTTGGAGGTATTATTGCCACTGACCTCAAGCTGCCCCACGGTAGCTTGCAATGTTTCTTGAATGATGTCCTCGTTAGCTGCACAACGGGCGGAAGAGACTGAGAATGCCCGCCTGAAAGCGGGTCGGAATGCAGAGAGCATATCTAGCACATACAATTGATTAACTCAAAGGCCCGTCCGACGAGATGCGACATACCTTTTGATGATACTCCCTCTCACCCTGGTGAACGTGCACGACGAGTACTGAGCAAGTTGGCTTGTTCACTGCTCGGCACCAGGCGGAAGGGACCCCAAGTCGCACAACTGGCACCGCTATTGGCGCTATGGGGACCCCGGTCAGTGACTGCCCTGCGATGGCGGGTAGTCAGTATGTCCACTCGGCAGTACGTCTTAGCTACAGAGGATATTTTCTGCGTGAAGAGGTCTTGTTAGAAAGTGTTGATACTATACCGCAGACCGAGGCCGGATGCAAAAGATCCTGCGCTTCAGGTTGTGCCAACACAGCGCGTGGCAAGCGCGCATATCACTTCCACTCCCAACCTCCACGACGACCCACCGGCCTCTCACGAACCCCACGTTCTCTCCCATTCTCAGTGTCCTCATATCGTCTGTGTGGTCGACTTAGGCCGCTACCCACCCTCACCCTGCATAAAACGGCTGACCGGTACCTTCGTTCGCAGTTGGCATGGTCGAGGACAGATATATCGGCCTTCTACTGGCCATCTCGAGCTCGCTCGCCATCGGCACCAGCTTCATCATAACGAAGAAGGTTTGGAAGCTCCTGCGATACAATGATAGAGCTGTTTCTGACATGCGACGTGTACATCCAGGGCTTGAACGATGCGGGAGAAAGGTCGTACACCAACGCTTCAGACAACTACGCGTACCTCAAAAATCCAATATGGTGGGCTGGAATGTCGACTAGTGAGTTTTGTTGTCTGCGTAGACGCGTATTCTTCTAATGCTGTAGTCATGTAGTGGTCCTTGGCGAAGGTGAGAAAAGTTCTGCCGTGCCGTATGGCAGAGTTTGCGTCTTAGCGAGTCTGAGCTCCATCAACTAATCACTCTTATTTCGGAATAATGTCTCTAGTCGCGAACTTCGCTGCCTATACATTTGCACCTCCAATATTGGTTACTCCTCTCGGTGCACTTAGTGTCATCATAGGGTGCGCTTAACTTCCTCTTTGCCGGACGCTTGCTGACGGCCTGCAGAGCCATCCTCGCATCATTCCTTCTGGGCGAAGAGCTAGGGCATGTTGGTCGCGTAGGCTGCACACTATGCCTTCTTGGTTCAGTCATCATCGTCTTGCATGCGCCTGAAGACAAAGATGTGCAAACAGTTGATGAAATCCTGCACTATGCTGTGCAGCCAGGTATGATACCCTCACATTATGATCGTTGACGTGACATTGACACCACTTGCCAGGTTTCATGATGTATTGCTTCACAGTGCTGGTCTTCTGTTTGGTGATGATATACCACGTCGTGCCACGCTATGGCCGCTCAAATCCACTCGTATACCTTTCTATCTGCTCTTTAGCGGGCTCGGTCTCCATCATGGCAGTGAAGGGGTTTGGTATCGCAGTAAAGCTCACTCTTCAAGGCCACAATCAATTCACGCATCCGAGTACCTATCTCTTTGCTATGGTCACTGCAGGATGCATAGTTGTGCAAATGAACTACTTCAACAAAGCGTTGGATACGTTCTCCACTAACGTGTAAGTCATGGGTAGTCTTTCATTGACACTTTTCTGATCTCGTGTGCAGAGTCAATCCAATCTACTACGTCGGATTCTCAACAGCAACGTTGGTTGCCTCTCTCATCATGTTCCAAGGCTTCAACACAGATGACCCCGCCAAGTCCATATCGCTACTCGCAGGCTTCCTCATCACGTTCCTTGGTGTCCATCTCCTCGAGATATCGCGGCAACCTGACGAGCAAGCTGTGGGTCATTCAGCGCTCGAGGGTGGGCTGATGAACCCGCGACTGAGCATCCAAGGCCGCATGTCGATAGATGGCTGGAACGGCACCGCAGGCACTGCCATCGGCGCCGTACCCTCAAATCAAGGACACGTGCGGCGAGGATCAGCGTATCGCGCACAGACGATTTTCAACGCCCTCGAGGACGAAGACGAGGCGGTAGACAGCGTCGGACTCGCGCGGCTACCGGAGGCAGAGGGAGAATACGATGATGATGATGAGATCGATGAACGGACTCATCTGAGGTCGGACGGGCGTAGACTTGTACAGGATGGTGCGCGAAGCGACAGCCATTCACCTCGTGGATCGCAGGGCGACCCGCGAAGATCCCCTCATTAGTGCATCTGTATACCTTTATTGTTATTTCTGACCCCAAGGACTATAATACAATAGAAACAGGGATAGTCTCTGCGGAGAGTCGACCACTTATCATACCTCTCGCCTCACGATCCTGGCGCGCAGACTCTTGTGAACCATCTTGCAAGAAGAACCGACAAGAACAGGTTTAACACGTACTACATAGTTGTGCTCGCATGTTATTCTACTTGACTCCTATTCAAACAATGCAAGATCTTGTAGTACTATGGACGATACGACGTCTTAGATTGTTGACGCCTCTTGGTCTGCTTGTTCGCCGTGCGCGCGTGCTGCGCGCGTGCGCCTATGTGCGCCTCATCGAGCAAACTATAACATCCAAGCAAGGCGCATGAGGTTAGAAGACTCATTTCTGGAGATTCCACAGAATATCATCATAATACAGGATGCAAGTAGAATCGACAAGAACAGGTTTGATACTGTGTCTACTATCTACGCTCGCACATCGCTACACGAGGTCCCTATTCAAACAATGCAAGACCGGCTACTACTACCGGGCCTCCTGAGCTATCGGCTGGAAGCCCCAATCTTCTCGACAACCTCCTTGTACTCCGTGGAAGAGAAGAGTTCACACAACTTCCGGCCATGGTCACGTACTGCCTGCATTGCGATGGCAAATTGTAAACGACGGCGAGCGGACTCTTCTCCCATTGCCGAAGTACCACTGTACGTGGCGAAGTTGAACTCCTTTACCTTGGCTTGAACAAAGCGCCATCCATAGTTGCCCACATCTATCGAGAAATATGGGAAATGAGCATAGATCAAAAATCTCTTCTCGTCGTAATAAACCCCATAGATAAAGAATTCCTTGGGGAGAGGGCCAGCGTGTTTCTTGAGATCGAACGAATCTCCTCTGAGATACAACAGAATGAGCAAAACGAGAGTCGGATGCACAGCCATCATCATCTGCGCGGTATAGTGTTTGCGCGAGGGGTTTGGTGGTCGGCCGTTGCGTTCACCTGTATAGTCCGTTTTGGCTTCGCCGACGATCACGATCGGCTGCAGAAGTTGCTCTAAGATGTCGAAGGAGCCCATCTTGTCTTCTTTCCCAGGTATGACTGGTATTGTTGCAATGTCGGGGCTAGCATCACTCGCCTTTATCTTCCCATCTGGAGTTTGGTTGTACGCTAGCTTGAGGATATCGGGATAATGCAATTTGAGGTCGCTAAGGTCGCATATTAGATGCAGGGCATATCGGCTACTTGATCAGCATATTTTGCTTACCTCCATACGCGGCACCCAGAAAGTTGCGCCGCACACCGTATGGCAGACCCGACCACATGTTGGACAGTCGTTTCGGAACGCTGCCCTTCGCCCTCAGGTTCCGCGGTAAGACTCATTGGATAGAACCAAGACATTATGGACTTGAGCTTATCGAGATCCAGGGATTGGTCTTCTGACACCAGCTGATGTATCTTCATCTGAGGATCCTCCGGAGCGTTGGTCTTGGGGAGATTTTCGAGGGCCGAAACCCCGACGCTCTCTTGTGCTACGACTTCGATGGCAAAAGGGTTGTAATCGTTCGGGCCAAGATTATTAATCACCCAGCGTACGGTGATGGATGTCACGGCGTTTACCCATTGCTCGTGTGTCTTTACATCCTTCGCATTGATATCGTCCTGCAAAAATTGTTGGTGAACTCTTCCCATTCACGTGAATTTACGTGATCTCACCATAACTTGCACTGGAATTTTGACCTCATCCGTAAGATTCTCCGGGTGCAAGGCATTGAAGTACGTATGGAGCGAAACGCTGAGATGTTGAATAATATCCTTGCTACGGGCCCAGTGTTGCTGGAAGGGCAGAGTCTTCCTGTCCGTGTCGTCAACGGTTTCCAACTGAACTATATTGGCGGCCTTCATGTCGGATGGAGTCATATTACTAAAATCAATGCCCATGGAAAATCAGCATATACGCCTATAATCTATCCATGAGCACGACCATCAACACACGCACCTGGCCGACTTGGGGGGAATTGAAGTTCGTCCTGGGCTTAAACTCAACGACTTCACCAGCTCAGTGAGAGTATGCGAAGCCTTAGAGTTTCCGGAACTGGCCATTTCACTGTACAGTTAGATTATGAGCAGGTAGTATGGGATGTCAAAATAGGTGGGTGGGGGACTGACGAGCAACCGAGAGACATATTGTTCAATCTTATAAACCCACAGAGTGCGATATGGCCCGCGGTAATGGCCTGATACAATCTCGCGAATTGGAGGTTGGTGACGCACAGTGATGCGCGGACCCTCGCCACGAAAATTGTACAGCGCCACTTCACATACGGACGCCCTGTTTTGGAAGGAAGAAAACAACAGTGGAACACTCGAAGCGTGCTATGACCGATCCTATGTTTTCCTATGTCTGAAATCGGTCCTGTGTTACAGTGAACTGAGCTCCATCTCTAGCAGGAACGGATGTTCTCAGGCTTTTTGGGGAAATAACAAGGGCGTAGAGCATCCATAGAACAAGTGCCATGCTATAATCCAGGCCGAACTGCATCGGAAATCAGCACCTGCCTAACAATGAGCGGGTTTGCTTACTTTCGGAGGTCCTCCATCGCGGGTTCCTGGCACTTGCAGCCAAGACTGCGCGCCTCTTAGCACTTCGGACTCAAACTGAGGGCGCTTCTCGGTCCGGAGTCGCGTGATGGCCACAAGTTCTACTGAGCTCGGACCCAGTACAACTTCACCTTTTGTCGTCTCCCATCTTCCCTCTGAAACCCCAGGCGCGCCCCTCCTTCTGCCCCGTTGAAGGAAGCACCCATATCTTTACTTAGTCTCCTTAGGTATGTACAATTATCGGATCACTTGACATATGGTTCCTCTGAGCACTCTCCGACTCGCATCTCAGGTTGTTGTTTATTTCAATGGCATACGACTTACAATACCGTTCGTGTTTGCCCCTTCGCTCACTGAATCTTATGCTGAGACTCGCACAGGGATGTTCTATACCTCAAACATGCGTTTCACCCACCAGCAACTATCCCTCCCCGGTTTCGGACACTGGTCTTTCTTGAGTGAGACACTCAAGGACCATGTCCTAGCGTGCAGTATATGGCACTATACAGATCCTCTGAAAAGGTTTTTGAATACACACACTTCTCAAATCATCGCATCCCTTCAAAATGGAGTGCGTGATTGGCTGGACCCTTATAGTATGTCCCCAGTCGCCATCCCAGAGCGTTGTAGATTGGTGAGCATTTATTAGCATCACCGTGACATTTTCAACTGAGTTGAGCATCACAGTCCGGTGAACACGTTCTCATCCCACTGCGAGGATCTTCTGCCGGGGATGATGCACTGAAAGTCGTGCTTGATTACATGGACCTAATCGCGCAAGCCAACAAGAGCCTCCCGTGTCATTTACGATGGACATGCGATAACGTCAAAACTGAATGGCCGGAACCCGACCTCAAATATGCATTCGAAGGCTTCGAGGCTCGCACTTACATCGAGGCCACATTATTGATTATGCACTACCCAGGGCTTTACGATGGTGGTGTCGAGTTTTTATGCGAGCGGACTCTGGAGCCCGCGATGAAATTGCTCTTCAGCTCCTCACGTATATCATTTTTGTCGTGAGTGTCTGACTTTCCAAAAGCGTGCCATGGCTAGGGCTGACGCCTGATCTTAAAGAGATGGGGAGGTCGCTCCGACTGCGAATCTTCCTCTGCTTGTCGCTTGTAAGTATGAGTTTCAGGTAGTTGATTGCTACTGATGATGTTATGCAGATATATCAGGTGACAGCCACGAACCAGAGGAAGAGACACGAGCAAGACTAGCGAAGGCGGTTCATCCAACGCTTTCACAGCTAGTGCGAACATATAATGACAGACAAATGTCTGAACCGTTCCCATCCCATTGCTTTGTCTATGGCCTGTACTTGTCGCAGACACATCTATATGTTTTCGTTCATTTCCCTCTCGCAGTAGCATCGGGATCCGAGCCCAATCCAGACTTCTGCCAAGTCCTGGTTGCAAAGTATCTAATTTCCTACACAGACTACATGCCAAACATCCACGAAAACTTGATGACATATCGCTGGCGGCTGGTCGTTGCCTTGTTCGCAATTCTCAGGCATGTTCAAAAGCTAGAACAGGATGCGCCAAACGATATCCTGTCTAAACAGAATACAGGATCCAATGCTTTCAACACGCCTATCCACAAGTCGCGTCTGCCAACGAGGTACGAATCACTCTTGCTCCTGCTACACGAAATTGACTCAGGATGATAGTGTACAAATTGCCTCCATGTGGGACTGTAAGCATGCGGCTCGCCTTCGATCATCCTGGGAACGGGCTTTCTTCATGGTTCCCTCCAGTTGGATTGTGGGTTTTTGCAGTTACAATATTAACATATTACTCATAAAGTTACAGGTTCCTGAACACCTGTCTATCGACACCGGACGCCTCGTGGCGACCTACGATGTGGCGAAAGACCTGCCGCGGCAGCTCGGCGCTCTTGTACTGCACCGCATTCGCGACTATTTGAAACCCCTCCTTGACTCCACGCTGATCGAGAACCGTGCATCCAACCATTACGTTGGTCCGGATTATCTTCTATCATCACAGAGTCCTCGCGCTTACTATATTCCGGACTCACGCGAAGAAGTAAATGTAGACTCAAACACCTCGGCGCATTTTCACAGAGCCCGAGATTTCCTCATGATGGCAGCCACAGATTGGAAAGATGCCAACATTTTTGTCGCAAACGTTCTCGCTGGTTTCACAATGTATCGCGTACAATGGTTAGTATTCCTACATCGACTCATGCACGTCTTATTCACATAACATAATATCTAGGAAGCCGACTATCCGATATCCATTCTTCACTTCCAACACTCTCAATAATCAAATCATCTTGGATTTCGCTCTTGCAGCGGAGACAATATTCCCAACCACTCCCTTCACGGTCAATCGCGCCCCACGGTTACCGCTGACGCTCACGAATCCTGCAATGCTCTTAGGCTTTAGGTCACCCAATCTGGACGATCATGGACCGGTCATCTCTGACGAAGAGATGCTTGGCCTTACCGAGGCCATGGAACCTCACTTGCGACTATTCCGCCTGCTCCGAGAATACAAGGACGACGTTGTTATTCAGGAGGGTCCCCCAGCCAGTGCGGAGCCAACTCTCTTTTGCACCTATCTCAAGGGCGGCTTCCTTCATCTCCTGACGTTCACCTATGGCAGCGAACAATCTTCTCGCATCTCGAGCTGCCTGCTCGATAGTCTGCCTCTCAACTTACGATGTGAGACTGATGAAGACCTTTGCGACCGGATGCGTATTGTGATCGCTCTGTTCACTCTGCAGAGAGAAATCGTCAAGATCTCGGAAGCCTGGGGCTGCATCTGCTGGCCTTTGGAATTGCTCGTCGATGAGCACGAGGCGATCGTGAAGGTGACTGGACTAAAGTCACCCTCTCCATCCGAGGCGTATGTAGATGATCTACCGGACTGGGCATGCCATGATGCATACGACGACGGTTTGGAGGACGACAAGGACTATATCAAGCAAGAAATTGCACGATCTGTCGAAATCGTTTTGCCCTGGTTGGCTCATCTTGAGGATGAACTCTTACCGGTGGAACGAGAGCATCTCACACCAGTTGAGCACGAATATCTCGGTCCCCCAGTGGACGAATATGTATATTAGATGATATCGATCCTATACACTTATACCAGCTGGCCTATCTACGCCTCAGATATGCGTTTTCCCTGCCTAATTGAAGTCATATTATTCCTACATGGCGCCCATATTCGAACAAAGCAAGGCCCCTGGCCTATTAGCTGGAAGCCAAGATCTTCTCGACTAACCTCTTTGTATTCCGTGGAAGTGAAGAGTTTAGACAGCTTCCGTCCATGTTCGCGTACAGTCTGCATCGCGATGGCGAACTGTAACCGGCGCCGAGCAGACTCCTGTTCCATCGTCGAAGTGCGATCGTAGGTGGCAAAATCGAACTCCTTCACCTTAGCTTGAGCGAAGCGCCATCCGTAGTTGTCTTCGTCTACTGAGAAGTACGGAAAATGGACATAGACAAGAAAGCGCTTCTCGTCGTAATACTTATACTCCATAGATGAAGAATTCCTTGGGAAGACGACTCTTGTCGCACACGCTCTGTTGGGTTTCAACAACTTGGGCGGACGCGCGGAACACATTCTCCAACATGACCGAGCAGGAGGCATGTGCATGAATCTTGGACCTACAACCTGTCAGCAGGACCCTGCCCTAAGGCCTAAGGTCTAAGCCCTTGCCGTAAAGGTCTTGTTCAGACACCATAAGCGCGCGCCAGGTGCATGATCAATCTTGATCAATTTTGCTCACGCTCGTGGCCACAGCTATGATCTTGAACCTCACCGTGAACATCTCCCAATATTATTCTCCCCCCTTACCCGCTCTGAAGCCTTCTCCCTCTGGCTTCCCTCGAACCACCCATTCTTACTCGTTTAACTTTGCCTCTCGACTCGCAAGGTGCGATCATCGAAGCTTGTGTATTCGTCTACTAACCACTCGTGCAATAAGGCTCAGGTTTTCGCTGCTTTAATTTCATTCCATGCAATGCAACATCCAGGACGGTCTGCATCTGATTATCAAATACATCTGACTTATACTAATATTTAGTCTCACCGTAGCGATTTTTCGCACCCCACTATTGCAGTTCACATACAAGCAATTACTTCTGCCTGGTTTCGGCGTCTGGTCGTTCTTAGCTGAGACACTCGAGGAGCCAACGCTGCCCTGTAGTGTATGGCATCGTACGAAACCGTTACAGAAATTTGTGAATACGTATACCTTTCAAATCATTGAAACGCTCCAAACTGGATTGCGCGATTGGCTGGACCCTCACAGTATGTCCCCAATAGCCATTGCAGAGCGTTTCAAATTGGTAAATATCCGTGACTACTTCCTTAAAACAACTGACATTATCACCGTAGGTGAATGAACATGTCCTAACTCCAGTGAGGCGGTCTTCCCCCGAAGAAAGTGAACTCGAAGCACTCCAGGTTGTGCTTGACTATATGGATATAGTCGCACAAGCACATGGCATATTCTCTGACAGACATCTTCCATGTCATCTACGATGGTCTTGCGATAGCGCCAATTCTGATTGGCCGGAACCCGACCTCAATCGCATCTGTGACGGTCCTGATGTTCGCATGTACATTGTGGCGATCTCGTTGATTATGCGATATCCTGGACTCTATGATGGTGGTGTCGAGTTCATGCATGAACGGACTTTGGAGCCCACAATAAAACTGCTCTTCAGCTCGTCACGGTTGTTGTTCTTGTCGTCAGTGTCTTACATTTGCATTTCTCATTGTGGCTACCGCTGATACTGTGTTCTATAGTGATGAGGAGCTGGCTCCCATTCCAGATCTTCCTCTGCTTGTCGCTTGTACGTGTGAATATCGAGAGATGCATCGTTCACTACTAATTGCACTTTGTGGGAATCTCAGATGCAAGCAATGGATCAGAGGAAGAAATACGAGCGAGACTAGCAAAGGCGGCTCATCCAACGCTATTACGGCTGGTGCAAATATATAAAGATAGGCAGATGCTTGAACCACTTCCGTCCCATTGCTTTGTCTATGGTCTGCACTTGTCGCAGACACATCTATCCGTCTTTGTTCATTTCCCTCTTGCGGTGTCTTTGGAGTCTGAATCTGACCATCCAGACTTTTGCCAAGTGCTAGCTGCGAAGTTCCTCATCTCTTACGTGCACTTTATGGTCAACGCCCACGAAGACTTGATGATATCCCGATGGAGGTTAGTTATCGCCTTGTTCGCAATTCTTAGGCACGTTCAAACGCTGGAACTGGTCATACCGGTCGACCCCACGAGCGGATGGAATACAGGATGTGATCTTTCCACGCTGTCTATTCGCAAGGCGCGTCCAACTTGGTACGGATCTTCATGACTCTTGCAATGTTAAACTCAATAATCACAACAGTAAACAAACGGGCTTCAAGTGGAGCGGCAGTTACGTAGCTCGACTTCGATCATGCTGGGAGCAATCTTCTTTCATGGTCCCTTCCAACTGGATTGTATGTCTTTGAAGTCAATCACGATTTGTAGCATATCACTTATGTGTCTGCAGGCCCCTGAAGCTCTGTCCGTTGATACTGCAAGACTTGTCGAAACGATGTATATGGCAAGGGACCTTCAACGACAGCTGGGCACACTTGTTATGCACCACATACGCGATTACTTGAAACCACTTCCCGACTCCGTGCTGACGAAGAACCATGCATCTGAAAATTACGTCGGTCCGGATTATTTAACACCATCTCAGTGTCCTCGCGCTCACTACACGTCAAATTCCCGAGAAAGAGTAAACGCGGAACTAAACACCTCAGCACACTTTTTCAGAACCCGGGATTTCCTGACGATGGCCGCCCCGGACTGGAAAGGTGCCAATATCTTTGTCGCAAACGTCCTAGCTGGTTTCACAATGTATCGCGTGCAATGGTGAGTCATCATTCGTCTGGTGATGCACGACTGCTGACATGATATCGGTTAGGAAGCCGATTATTCGATACCCGTTCTTCACCTCCGACGCTATCAATGACCGATGTATCGTGGATTTCGCTCTTGCAGCCGAGACAATATTCCCAACCACTTCGTTCACGGTCAATCGCGCCCCACGGTTACCGCTGACGCTCACAAATCCTGCTATGTTACTGGGTTTTCGGTCCCCAAATCTGGACGATCGTGGACCTGTCATCTCTGAAGAAGATATGCGTGCTCTTACCGAGGCAATGGAGCCTCACTTGCGAGTGTTCCGCATGCTTCGAGAATACAAAGACGACATTGTTATCCAGGAGGGTCCCCTAGCTAGTGCGGAGCCAACTCTCTTTTGCACCTATCTCAAGAACGGCTTCCTTCATCTCCTGGCGTTCACCTATGGCCACGAGCAATCCTCTCATATCTCGAGTCTCTTGCTCGACAGTCTGCCTCTCAGCTTACGCTGCGAGACCGATGAAGACCTTTGTGACCGGATGCGTATTGTGATCGCTCTGTTCACTCTTCAGAGAGAAATCATCAAGATCTCGGAAGCCTGGGGCTGCATCTGCTGGCCTCTGGAATTGCTCGTCGATGAGCATGAGGCAATTGTGGAGGTGACTGGACAGAGGTCACCGTCTCCATCCGAAGCGTATGTAGACGATACGCCGGAGTGGGCCTGGCATGACGCGTATGATTACGGTGTAGAGGACGACGAGGATCACATCAAGCAAGAAATTGCACGATCTGTCGAAATCGTTTTGCCCTGGTTGGCTCATCTTGAGGATGAACCCTTACCAGTGGGACGAGAGCATCTCCCACCAGTTGAGCACGAATATCTCGGTCCCCTAGTGGACGAATATGTATATTAGATGATGTCGATCCTATGCACTTATACCCGCTGGCATATCTACCCCTCAGATGTGCGTGTTTGCTACCTAGTACGTTGCTAGTACATGTCACTAAACAAACCCGTCAATAACAAGACTGCTCACAAAATAGTGTCCACAAAAATGTCTACGTTGCTGTGAGTAAGTCGCCAACTATCTTGCAAGACTCGGGCTCCTCCGAGGACGGCATGTGTGTGAACTTTCTGCAAGCGTTACCCACACCAATATCATCGGTATCCTCTCGGAGAAAGGAGCGTCAGAGATGTCCTGTGCAACGTTGCAGGGACCATTGGATATTGATCAGCAACACCGGTTGTGTAATCGCGTGGACGATATCAACCATGGTCTAACCCTTGAGAGTACCAGCTTGAGTATGGACGGCCTTCTTTTGCGCTTGATTATATGTTGTGTTGAGTCCCGAGCCCGGAGACTGTTTCGCTAGCGTCCATGCACAACGCCTCGCAATCGACCAAATATGGAATGCTATGTGGCAAATTCGAACTCAGCTCGACGCGCGTCAGGCCGGTCTTCGAGACTCTTTCAACATTCTACTTTCTCAAGGTTCAATATTCTCTAGTGTTGACCTGTCTCGTGTGCTAACCTGGCTCACAACAATCCTGCGCACTCCCTAACATAGGTAGCTTACCCGCTGCCAGACTCTTAAGTGAATCACTATCCGGGTCTTTGTGTGCTGCAATCTACTGACATGCTCAAACGCTAGTATATCACTATCTAGACTACGCGATGAGGCACAATATGCTGGAATGTACGCTCTCGACTCAGGTACCTATGCAATGCTGCTCACATGACTCTAGCGATGTTTGCAACTTCGCTCGTTCAAGTTACGTTCACTCAAGGTGATCCGTCTTCGTCGGAATGGGGAAGGTGGTGTTTTCTGTCGTCAGAACATAAAAACCCAGATATGTCCTGCGGAATATGGCACCATACGAAACCGCTACGCAGAATCCTGAATGACTACACCTCGCAAATCGTTCAGATGTTTGAGACCAAGTTGTGGAAATGGCTGGATCCTCATAGTATGGAGCCCTTTACGGTGCCCGATCACTTCCGTCTGGCGAGTACACATATAAATTTTCTGTATCATCTCTGAACTTCGATTTTAGTCTCCCAGTCATATTTTTATGCCGGACCAGAGTGTTCCAATCCAGGACGATATTCTAGGCGCATTGGGAGTAGTGCTCGATTATGTGGATCTAGTCGGACAAAAACAAGCTATTCTCTCCCGCGTAAAGTCTGTATCTCACATACAATGGACATCCGGAGACTCCAAACATGAATATCCGGAGCCCGATGTCAACGGGATTCAGACCTTCACTACAAGAA
>JAAIFI010000394.1:0-24716 GCA_011032875.1 Phlebia tremellosa | reverse complement strand
AATTAGTTTACATTAGAAAAGGAGTTTTTTCTTGATGATCACACTGCGCGGACTCGCAATCTCGATGAATTTCACTATGTGACATGTCACGAAGGCAGATTTCAAAAACGGTATCCAGGGACAGTGTACTATACTCAAGGAGGAGATTTTGCTTTGGCATGAAACGTTATTTTCGGCCAAAGAGCACTTGAGTACAAAGATACTGAGTATGGTTAGCGGACGGCAAAACCGATGGGAGCATCAATCCCGCCTGATGACACCGAAACAGGCAAGAGGCGGAGTCACGTGTACCTATTGGGCGTTTGGTCGCCCGCCGTCAAAGGCCAATGGCCTGGCCCAGCTACGTCATATTGTGCGACGGCCGGCTAGCCAGCCCTACCTTATGTAGAAGAGAGAGGAGATGTTGGAAGACGGCAAATGCCGATGTGACCAACAGCACGCTTGTCACGCGGGTAGACGTGACATGCGCGTTTTTCCATTAGACACGACTTAGACAACGCTGCCATCCTCACGTTCCACCCACGCCAGAGACAGAACATGAACACCACATACTACGTCGAATCCGTTTGGTACAGCTTCAATTACGCCTTCTATGGCTTAGCGGTGAAATTGTAACGAAAGCGGTGTTAGTAGCGGTACGTGTCCAGATTTCATTTCATTTGATACGACGTTTCCCGCTGGATATTGTACTCGCGGGCAGTGTACTATGTGAACCGATTACGCAGTTTAAAACGCGTATTCTGCGACGGGGCCGTGATAAGAAGTGGCGGTGGATTCGTGGCAGTACGTGCGTTCATCTCATTTCATACGAACTTTTCTACCACAAGCTGACGAACTTGCAGGCAGCGTGCGATTCAGTCATTTACTGCGGAAACGGTGTTTATGCAGTGAAGGACGCGGCACAAGCCTGATACAAGTGGCACTATGTTAGGAAGGATGGCAGTGGGTATCATGTTGCACTACCCTTCTTGACGGTCGCTAACTGACTTCTTCCTTTTACTTCGCAGGCGATGGCTGTACAGCGTTGAACGCCCGCAGAGCGCTTTTTCAGCCAAAGTAACCAAGCCGGATACGAAAGTTTGTCCCGAGCGTCAGAGGGAAAACCCCTCCGCCCTCACCGCGACGAGGCCCCCGACCTTGATTGACTTGACTGATACTTATCTTCCTTTCGCGAGGTTGGAATATCGGTACGACCTTTGTTATCCATGCCGGCTCGGTGGCGATCGCCTACACCGGTCTCTTCATGCTGGGCATCACCATTGGTGTCGGGTGAGTGAGAGACGGGCAACCCGAGCATAGGAGGCGCATCGAGTTCTTGCGTTATGCGGTTATCGCCGTCAGCCTCGGAGTCAGAGATAGCATTCCTCCATGTACGGATCCCATTTTCGAACTCCTTATGCTGTTCCTCAAACATTTCCCGTACACCAGGCCTCAAAAACGAGGCCCTGAGAAGAATGTCCCAGGGATCCGATGGAGCTGTTTCGTCGAGCTTGTCGTCCGTACCAGATGCTTGCTCGTCCTCGCCAGCACAGGCAGATCCTGCCGCCACCTCAGGTGTATTTGAGCGGTTCGTTGTGCCGGTCTCGTGGTCATTGCTCTGCAGCGGGTGCCGCAAAGTCCTCTTGAGGGGCGGCGGCGTCTTCGGGCAGCCTGGGTGCGTTTTCAGCGTGTCCCCTGCCCCATCCACGCCCCATGCATGCAGTATTGTCGCAGCAAACACAATATCGAGGAGAAACCCAGAGGGATGCGGCTCCTCGGAGGCCAGGTTGAACATAGCACGGGTATTATTGGGCAACTCTGTTTCTGTCGTCACTGTTTCTGGCTGCTCCAGCCAGTGCCATGTGTATCTCGTGTTCTCTGGATAGTCAACACTAGAATATGTATTATTAACGATTAACGGACCAGCCGGCGGAGCGATGTCGGATGTATCCAATATGTGGTTTGGAGTCTAGTCTACTAGTAAACTCTCTGGGCTATGGTAAGCTCTGGGAATAGGACATACTTTGATTATGATCGCACGATGGGCATCGAGGTCTCTGCGGTAGGGCGCATAGATCATGAACCCATTTGTGGGGCTGTCGATTTCCAAGGCGCCCACGCGTAAATCTTCGCGTTCAGCAGTGAAGCCAGTAGGGTAACGGCTCTGGCTCAACCTGTCAATCCACTGAAATCCAAATCAGTCATGAGGAGACGTATAAGTTTCATTGCACGCACGTCGGGATGCCTGGCATGCGGCACGATATGGACCGCATCACAATATCGCAATTCACGGTGTGTAAACGCACATCCTACATCACGATCTTGGAGTCTTGCTTCGAAGCCTGACTCCCCTGCAACAATACTTGAAGAAGACGCTGTTCTCCTTGCATTGATAGCATAATTGACTGGTACGGCATGCGCAAGATCTGAGTCTAGAGCGGAGTTCAGCGACATTCCCCGCGGCTATAGCTGCAGAGTGTGTACCAGAAATAAAGAGGCATTTTACTCCATCCTCAATGGTGTCATCGTCATGTAAGCGATGGCCGTTCTGAAAAATGGTCCCTTCAAGATGAAGAATTGCCCAGCTGGCGTACCGGAGCCATTTCACGGGTCTAGGGGTGATATTGCGGACTATGTGTAGGGGAACATCAAGAACAACCCCTTCAGGGAATATTGAACTTTGTCCGGCTAAGACGAAATCTGTGGTTGAGTAAACGGGGGAAGCCATGGTGGTTCGAGTTATACATCGGTGGTAGAGTTGTGCTCGAAGCAACGCTGGACAGCACGAGTCCAAGTTGGCTATGACAACATGTGACAAGCGTACCGTTTGTCACACCGGCATTCTCCGTCCTCAAACTTGTCCTCGATCGTCTATCAACGCTGTCCGGTAACGCTCCAGCAACAACCCTGTTGTCCTTCCATCTAAGCACTACAGAAACACGACGTTCTTGCCTCAGATTACGCAGCCGTGAGTCACAAGAAGGATCCGGGATGGATATGTAGCCCTAGTTCTTTGATACGACCTGGCTCTAGAGGTGCACGGACTGCCCTTCGAGGTGCTGTGTATGTCACCATTGGCGTGCTCGACCACTCAACCACTCTGACTTTTCTTGGAAATGCCCACGCCCGACACAGCACCGAGTCCAACAGGGCTCCATCATGATCGATACATTGTTGCGCCGAATACTAAGAAGACGCGTACATCGGTGGAGGGGCCGGATGTGTCATTGCGAAAGCGTTTGAGCTATGGAAACGTGAGAAGTATCATGTTTGTGTTGAATGCGAATAGGTGCGTTATGCCTTTATCTTTATCTTTCTTTGTGAAATAATCGCAATAAAAATAGGCAGGTACTGGGTAGAGATCGTTCCGCGAAGCATGGCGCGGTTACAACTTACCTGTCCTATCTCTATGCGGATGTGTCGCGCGGCTGAGAGCTGGGTTCCTTGCTCTAGATGTTGCTCGGTGCGAGTATGAGTATCCAATACATGCACGACCCACCGACTCCCGGACTCCGACGTTTTATGCTCTCCCCGCGGTTCGAAGCTCGAAGCCTGGAAGTCTACATTGGGCTCTTTCCCGTATCTCCCCAGCTGCCAAACGAGTCGCAGGCTCAGAGTGCGCAGTCGAGATATGGTATCTGCGCTTGATCCAGACGGGTAGGCACTGCGTCCTCTTTTGTACGTTTTAGAATAATCGGTGAACTAATGGAAGCTGCGTGTTATAGGAACGCAGCATCAGTGCGGCTAGCTACAGCCACGGCCAAGGAGGAACAATGCGAAGCAATGTCGCATTCCTGTCTCGCTATATTTTGAATCAACGTCGTTGGATCCGAGATGCAAACTGTAGCTGTGTCTTGAATTGCTAACTAAATCTGTGGTGCGCAGAGCCCCAGCATCGGGTTAGGAGCGTACCGGCCCCGAGGTCCGTTGGCACGTGGTGGCTCGTGCTGTGGCGGTTCACAAGACTCTCTTCCAGTTCCAGGAAACTCTCTCGTCCGCGTCGCCATCTGACGTCCTGGAGTGCTGCACGTCAGTACTCCTGTATGCGGTCGTATTCATATCTCTTACAGCGGGAGCCGATATCTACAAGTACCTCAAGTTAGCACGTCAAGTTACTTTGCGCACCCTCGAGGCTGGTCCACGAGGCTAATTACTATACCACGTCCATGGCCTCCGGCAAATTATGCGAGCGTACTCTCTCTGCGTTTAAGTCATCCACTCGACTCTGGGCACCAGTAACTGCCAGACACGCGCCGAGGCAAGTGTCACAGCGGCTTGCTCCTGGCAGGTCCGACTTGACTCTCACAACGTGGAACCTCGACGCCTTCTCCCCGCGTCCCATCGCACGCGCCAACCTCATCCTTGGCGATATCCTAGAGGAATTCGCACGCCCTGACATCGTCTTCTTTCAAGAAGTCACGTCCGACGTCCGTGCCTCTATCATGGGCAACGCGAAGGTCCGCGAAGCGTTCTTAGTGACGGACGCCGAGGACCAAACGTCGTTCGAGGGAGTGCCCTTCGCGAACATGACATTGTTGTCCAATAAGCGCTTTGGCATCGACTCGGGGTCCCAGGAGTCGAACGAGGATGGAGTCGAAGGAGAGTCAAAGTTCACAATTGGTCCCGTTTCCCGCGTCGAACTCCCTAGTAAATACGGGAGGTGTGCGCTTTCCGTGGACATCATCTCTCCTGCCACACTGTCCACCCCACTCACCGCCTATCGCCTCATCAACGTCCACTTGGACTCTCTCGCGGACACGTTTTACAACCGTACCGCACAGCTGGCGGTCATCGCCCGCCTCCTCCGGCAGCCCGGCTACAGCGGCGGACTTGTCGCGGGAGACTTCAACGCCATCAGCCCCGCGGACCATGCGCTCCTCGACGAGAACGGGCTGGTCGACGCGTGGTGCGCATTGCACAGTGGGAAGGGAGGGCCTCGAGTTGACGGAGCTACGTGGGGTGTAGGCGTCACACGACGGGATGGACTGGGGCCAGGAAGGCTGGACAAGGTTGCGATGCTGGGCGTGGAGGCGAAGGAGATGGAGATTCTGCGTCCTAGTCTGATCGAGGTGCCCAAGCCCGGTGGGGAGTCCGATTATATTCCTTGCAGTGACCACTGCGGACTGAGGCTTAAGTTTACAGTGTAAGTACCAAGCATCGGACACGCTACGCGGGGAGCAGAGGATTGGCTCGGAGGCTGGATGGAGCGGCCCTGGGGATGGCCTTTGTGAAGCGAAAGGAAAACGGTGGGCGAGTACAGCAGATCGTGCTGGTGCGAGCAGGCAGAGACTGTGCAGCACCGGCCAAACACTGATCTGTATCGAGAGTGGCGTCCGCAGCACCCGTACTACCTCCAACTCTAATTCCAAGGCGCTTTGATCCTCGATTTTCTCTTTGACTCACCACGTTTCGACGTTTCTTCCACTTAATTTGTTGATGTCACCTGCAACACAAAGATGAAGACCAAGCCTCGCTCGACACTGTTGGGCGGCGAGAAACTGGATGTCAGAGCACACTTAGAATCTGGTAGGCGTAGATCTGCGAGGAGAGGTGTGTGGGATGCATGCAAGCCGCAAGGTCATCGGGGACGTGAATCGTGATTCATCTCTAAAGTTGCACGCGCAGGTTGCAGTGACTGCTGCGTACGCCATCCACGACTTATGAGTCACGCGTACGAGTGACGTACTCGCCAATCCGCGGCAATATCTCACTCGAAAACGTATCGAATTTCTATCTTGTACAGCGTCCAAAGCATTAGAAGAATCAGAATATCATGGAGGTAGCATGGGAGCGGGTATGTTCGAAATTGGGCAAGGAAAAGGGTCCGGCCACCGGGAAAAAAAATTGTGAATCGCAAAGGGTGATGACGAAGTAGTAGAGTCCGACGTAAGAAAACTGTGGTTTGTACGATATTCTGTAGCTCCTGGGTTGCGCATGGAGTAAAGAGAATAGGGCATATGAGAGGTGGTCAAATAGTCATGCAGGTTCTCATCGTCGTGATAGTATCAGGGCTCGCGGACAACGAACGCACAAGCAGGAGCAGCACACCACTACATCGCATGCCGGGTGACTGTATATGGGTCATGCCGAAGGAAGATTGTGACGGAGAGATACCGCGATAGGCGAAGTAGAAGGTGGTGCAATGGGGTTATGCTTGGAGTGTTTGCTCGAGGATATCAGCGCCGGGTGATGAGCCTATTTGTAGACACGGTGTAGCCACTGTTCAAGTTGCCCAGAAGCTGTGCAAAACAGAATGAGTCATTTGGATGCCACCAAGGATAGAGGAACGTACGTTCGGTTTCGTCACAATCAGGGGATGCCCGAAGCCACGTTCCCATGCCACCCAAATAATCAACCTCGTTCGGGTCCCAGAGAGCGTACTTGAACACGCCGGCAGCGTGTAAACGCGACATATGCGCCCGGGCTATATTGTCAAAGTTGACCATATCCTCCCTTGTATCCAGCCCGATAATCACTCTCCTCAACACAGGAAACGAGGATAGAGTTCTGCCTACGATGGTCCAGTCAAGGTTGCTCCAGACGAACGCAGGTTGCGCGTCCAAGTTTGAGTTCGAAGGTAGTGGGAATCTCATGGCAATCTTGTGTATCCATGGTGGAATGTTCTGTGGCGGTCCTCCCTTGTCAACGTGGGATTGAATATACCCCTCATGCTCAAAGCCTATTTCTGGCATATAATAGCGTTGTTAGTTGAGTAGGGGAATAACCACTCATAGTAGTACTCACGAAAGCCCAAGTAGCTGTAGTTCACTGAGGGAGCAAGCGCGCTAGTTGCTGTCTTGTCGATAGCTTGGGCGATCGCAAGCACACGGGCAGAGTCGTCGATGGATAGAACTGGGGTATCGTCCTGTAGAGACGTCAATGTAGAGGTGGACAACCATACAGCAGCTTCCACCGAGCGAGGCCCGCAATCCTTGTCTAAACTGGTTGACAGTGGATAACCGAGCAGCTTTCTCCTAGGCGGTGTGAGTAGAAACGACCCCCAGGTTACCTTGCTGCATTCAAGGATGTGCAGATGTGGCATTTCCCACACGAGATGCATCAGGTCATCCAGCTTGGCAAAATGCAGGTCTTTCAAGTGGAGGTCGATGATGTGACGTGAGAAATGGGGCAGAGATCTGGGAAGCGTGTGGTGGATTGAACGCAGCGATCGCTGGCCAGGCGGAAGCGGCCCTGACAGCTTGACTGAAAGACCCATGTGAAAACGCCCTGAACAATCCTTAAGCTTGATGAGGGGAAGGAGGTGAATCCAAGGAGCGCTTGGCACGTTCTGGGCCGATGAGGTCTGGACAGCGTGGATGAGACGAGAGACGTCGCTTGTGGGGTCCCTCATGAAGTGCAACAGGGGCAATGCCTCTTCCCGTGATTGCAGATTGACGTCATTCAAAAGCCACCTTCTGCATTCCCGAGCCCAATATCGGCAAACCTGTCCGCATCTCGCAAGCGCGTGCTTGTCCCAGAGTCTCTCGAGTATGACCTTGAATAGCTCAGGCGGGATATCCGAAGCCGTAGCCAAATTTTGGTGCGTCTCTGTCGGTGGAGTGGGCTGTCCTGAGACTGGTGCAATGATTTGGTACCACCCGCGTTGCTTGCGTGAGCGTTGCGGCACCCCGAATAAATCGATGTCCGGCTTGAGCCACGGGAAAGCAACCTCGTGGTAGAACCATGGTCCGTCGGTCTCTGCCAGTTCAATTCTATACCGGGCCTTGAAACGAGGAAACCCACTCCACCACCACCAATTTTCCTCTATCTCCAGTCGAACAGTGGAAGGCTACATCGAGATAATTATCGCAAGCAATAGAGCGCTCACTGCGGAGGACGTACTGATAAATCTTCCACTGACCGAGAAACGTGGTCCTCGATGTTCGTTAAGTCAGACACCATGACGGATGTACGATGGCAAGAGGGAGAGGGTTGGGTGCTGGGGTGCTGGGGTGGCCGTGAGCAGCTGTGAGTGCTATATGTGTGCTTTACTGCCTCGTTGCAGGCTATGCGATGCCGTCAAACCTTAAAAACACGTCTATTCGTGAATAGGTGTCAGCAAACGTGCAGTGTCCACCCTCACTCACTCATCTACTCTCGTGTGAATATCGGGGCAACTCATATGAACTGCTCTGAGCGCGCACAGGTCCGCAGTTCACGACCTTTTGGGGTATAGAAGGGCCATTTACTGCTCCTTTAACAATACACAGCAATGGGTGCGATGTACACGTTATCTCAGCGCTATATATCCTGCACAGGTCTAGCTGGATGGAAGGAAGAAGACGATCAGGTAATTACAAGGAGCAGAGCAAAGCATGGTACTCACCGATATCCTGTGACAGTGGCACTGCGGTATTAGTCTCTTATCACCTGTATCCGACGATGGAGGTCCCAAGTTTTACTGCATAGACCTTGCTTCCAGGCCAAAAGACTGATCCACGTTGCATGCTGCCTGCAAACTAACAGCGCTCAGCTCCTGGTATGAAACCGTGTAAAACGAGGTGGAAGCACGCACAGCCATTACCTAACTTCTACTGCTACGCCATCCAAAACCTAGTGTAATCGTATCTGGTAGATACCAGATAGCATCGTTGATACGACGCGCCCGTATGCTATCCCTGGATCCTGTAGAACGTGCAGAGTATAATATCGATAGCAGCTGTGCTCCAATGCCGGCGTCGGTTGGTCCGCAGCTGTCCCGATGGCGCTGCGTGAGCTGCACGGAGACCTGTGAGGAAAGCGTCAGTGAAGCAGGGAATGGCGTTCAATGTGGCATATTGACAATGTCATACAAACAAGTGTCAGAGAGAGAGAGGGTCGTGAGTAAAGCATTCGCGCGCGCCAGATGTCACGTTCCCGTATGTGACAAGCGCGTCGCTTGTCACGTCGGCATTCGCCGTCCTCATCCTCATCGTCTGCGACGTCTTTCACCGATGAGACATGGACAACACGACTTCTACTGCATCTGACAACTATATCCTTTCCATATTTAACTTACGCGTCTCAACATATTCTGCGGCCAATCTCACGGTTGTTTCACACTCCGACGCGGCACTCAACCTCGCTAACGGTCATTCACAGCGGAACAAAGTTCGAACAACGAGGATACATCGCTCGTCCTTATAGGTGCGTCGCCTCTACGCTCGTACTGGCTACACATTTAGACGATGCTTACGGCGCAGGTTAGAAGATCGGCTCTCGACGCGCAGGGTCCGTGTAGGTGCCAGACGGAGACCTAGTACAAGCGTCGTTCAGGTTCGACCCCGAGGTGCGTAATATCATTGCCGTCGTGTTGACCCACTCTGACGATGTACGACGACATGTAGGTGCTGGTGATGTACTTCTCTACAGGTGTTTTTTGATTTCTCGCCCATCGACAAACTGCCTGCAGGCCGCGCGGCCGCGAAGACTTCTTCGAGCTCACGCACGATCATCGTAGCAATGCATACCTCATGTGGGTTCGGCCACATCGCATTCAAGCCTCCAACATCACTAGTAATGCACATGTTATTTAGAACCCGTGAAAGAGGTCTTAGGAGCTGAGCGCGCCGTATAAGCAGTAAGCGAGGAGAAGATGAAGGACCTTGTGTTCACGTTCGATCTGTGGGTGCGTTCACATCCTGCGCTTCTTTGGCCGTTCTGTGGGCTGATGGAGGAGATGTATCCAGTTATCGATGTCATGATCGTGCCGGAGTGGACGTCACTGCATCTGTAGGTTCCCGGGCCAAGTTGACAATATGTTGCACACCATGAACAACCGATGCACGACTATGTACTATGTACGCATCGCACTCGGAACTGGAGAATACATACGAAGATGCGCCTATGCTTGCGTATATCTGAAGACGGGGCACAGCTTTCAATTCGGATTTAGGACGAGGACGAGGCGGCCATATTCCGCACGTTTACGCGCACACGTCGCTGCACGCATTTTGCAAGAGCACGCCTAGGCGCTCAAAACTCTGGTGCGAACACCAGTGCTAGCCCACGCAGGACGCACTGACTCCGACTGAGGCTCTCCCACGCTCAAAATTCAATATTCACCCGCTACTCGAAGCTTCGCACTCGGATGTTCACAATCTTCCTACCCCCATCTGCCAACGTTCGCGTCGCAGCCGTGGCGCTGGTGGTTTCCTGGCGTCAAGCAGATTCGCTTGTCTCCTCGTATGTGCTTTCGGGGTGATTAGTTATAGCAATACAAATTGACTCGGCATATTTTGCTAGACTTGCGGCTGCTCCAGGTCCGTGATGGCCGACTTGAAGGGGCGGCTACCATCCAGTCTACCATACATACTTGAACGTAACAGGAGGCAAGGCGGAAGCGTCGGGTCTTCTGTGCAGGTATAATGCATCATGGTGCATGAAGCTTTGATGGGCGAGAGGGCGGAACGCTGGGTTGGCCACTCGAGAAAAGGAAGATTAAGGGCTGAATGGTTGGGTGAGAATGTCAGATGCTGGGTTTGCGTTGGATATGTATAGGTGTGTCCTTTTTCTAGTTGGTATAGAGGCTATGGCTTATTGGTGACGCAGACGTGTGGCGGGGTGTAGATCATGCAACAGAGTCTACGTGCACCCCGGCGACGGCCTCAAATCATATTCCAAGTTCGGCACTGGTCTTGATTGGCTGGCGGATGACGGAGTGCATATTTATGTACAAATATACGCTCTCTCAAACACGGACCCGGAACACGCTACTAGCAGAACGTAATCAAATGAGCAACTTTCAGTCTTGATGCAGTCAGAGCGCACGTCATCGGCGTGGACTTGGGGCATACATCTACGCATATTTCCTGCTCTGTCTGCAACAGGACGTCCGCATCGACGGGTCCAAACTTAGGCAGGAGTTTCCGAGCTTAGATGCACAGAGAGAATATTGGTGTAGGGTATCGGAGCGCTGAGCCCATACGAGTGTCGTGCACAGTACCTGGACTCTAGAAAGCTAGGGAGCTAGGGAGATATGTGGTTTTCAATGCGTTGGCGCAACTCCCGGGCACTCAAGATGAATATTCACCCTGGCTCAAGCATTCTGGAGGTCGAAGGGCGGGGTGCGCGCAAGCTCTGTAGGCGACCTGAGATGTCTCGTCTCGACCCCTCACAAAGACATCGAGGACGAGTATTGTGTGCCGTCTCGCGAGACACGTCTCTCAACAGCAAGACGTGTGCGGGGCGTGCGACGGATTGTCTGCAGTCGTGCACTTTGTGCGGTATCGACGGAGGGCGCAGCCCCAGCGCAGGGTTAGGAGTCAACCGGCCGGCCCCGACCGAGGTCCATAGACACGTGGAGGCGCGTTCTGTGGCGGTTCCCAAGGTTCTCTTCGAGGAGTCTCTCTCTCGTCTGGTTGTCTTCTGGTGGCCGGTCGTCTGGTCGTCTGGTTGTCTGCGGCTTTGGACTCTACCTGTCATACGTGCGTGCATATTTTCATATCTTGCAGCCTCGACAGCCTCGACCTGCGTGCGCTGCTTCTTCCATCCAAAATCGCCGCGCACGAGGCCCGTCGTACATGCTGGGCGTGTTCGCTGTCTCGACTACGGCCACCCCCACCCGCCATTGGTCCAGAGCTCCCAACTCGCTCTCTGCTGGATACTCCCTCGATCTGTCGTGCGTGTTTTCGCCCTATGCTGTTTACACACTGAACTCCTCATGACGAGTCTTTTCCAGATCCGAACTTTCTTCTCACCAGACGGACCGAACACCGTTCCTGGGGGCGGCGCGACTGGCGGTATTAGTTGGAGGCTGCACCTGTGAGCGAAGCAGGCGTACTCCTGCGCCGGTGTGATCTCGATCCTTACCTCCTCCCTCCGACTGCGCCCCGGTGCTACTCAAACAATACGAACACGCCACGCTGACCCTCGCAAAGTGATTCATTGCTTCGCCCGGCTGTTCGCATGATGATTTGGACTGGATACGCCGAACGACCCCGGCTCCTCGCAGCAACCTTCCGCATACATACGCGTGTACCACCTCCATTGTCAGGCCCCATCTACAACGCTTCTCGCTCTGGCCGCCTTGCCTGAAGCTTGGTTATCTAACCCCGAAGCTCACTGAGGGGCCGGCCCCGTTGAAGTTCATAGACGCGTGGAGGTGCGTTCTGTGGTGGTTTTTGAGTCTCTCTCTCTCTCTTGTCCGGCTGTCTTGGGGCTGTCCGCCGTCCTGGAGCACGCAAATGTCGACCAAGCTGCTTCTAAAATTCTCCCGCCCAAGATTGTCACGCAAGAGCACCAGGACGCTCGTCCTGTTTGCCGCCTTGCTCTCCCTCGGCGACCAGAACAGCCGACTCCCTGCTCTCTGCATGTGCATGCATGCATATGATAATTGTACACTCTCTCGGATCCACCAACTGCCCTTGACGTATCAATATTCCTCTCTTGACAGATCACACCCTTCTGATCTTTACCCCAGAAGTTCTTCGTTCAACCCTCCGTTGTGGAGCGCTCGAGCATACTCCTCAATCGCCGCCTCCGGTCTCCCTATCATGGGCAGTCCGGGTCAACCAGCCAGCTCTCGCGCTATCAGGGACCAGCCAACCCGACTAGCGTAGCTCGCAGCGGCCGCTTGCTATATATACTCACCCACTGGCAGAGTCGTGGCCTCTCCGTTGTCTGTCTACATGCCGCACACCGCACATAACCTCCCTTTAGTCGTTATCGCGTGCTTTAAACCGTCGTGCAACCTGATTTATGATGCATGCACTTCAATCTCTGGAACAGTCGACAAGGTCGCAAGAAGAGCAATTTTGATGTGGTCACGATCATCAGCGAGCGCAGCGGTGAGTCTTCCTATCTACAACGTAATGTTCTACCGTCTATTGACCGGCTATTGGCAGCCTTTTACAGTAGCTCAGATGGGCTCCTTTGTTCACACCTCTGATGTGGACTGTACATCCATGCTACATGTTATACAGACCACGGATCGACCATGACGCTCTCAGCACTGGAGAAGCGATCTTTGGAAGGCGGGTTTCCCATACTATGGTATATGGGGTACGTGTAGAGCAGGAAGCGGGGAACGGTATATGCACTGGGGTCTAGTAAATATGACTCATCGACGCGTGGGGCTCAGAGAGACTGGGAGACCAACGGCGCGATGTCGATACGTCGAGCGGCGGACCTAAGGCAACGACATATGGATAACCTGTAGTATAATGAACAGAAATAACAAAGATTCATAGACTTGAGACAGTACAAAAGGCATCGACCAGGGCAGCTACGACAGTTCGAAAGGATATCCAGAGAATGCGGGGAATGGCATGGGTGAACGATGTCAACTTAAGGAAAGAGAGAAATCGAGACGAAATGTAAGCCCTGTACTACAAATAACCTGACTGTCTTATAAAAAAACCTCTTAGTCCTACGAGCCCTCACTCTCGCGGGGTCGTTATCGTCTAATGTGCACCGCGGTTCGATCTCGGTGATCGGCAGACACCCGACACCCTCCTAGTCGACACCCTTTGGTGGTGGAGATCGTCATTGCGGTTGCCATGCGCGAAAACTAGCATATTATCCGCAGCGTGGCTCGCGCAGAAGACAGAGAACGTGGCTTAGCGTAGAAATCGAGGTGTGAAAGTCGAAAGTCGGGAGGAAAGGGGCGGAAAAGGTGCTGCAACTGGCGAAAAGGATAGTGATTGTCGATGGGGCTGGTTTAGACACTTGCAGCGACTTCGAGACCAATGGTGATCATTGATGTGCAATTTTTATAGCGCAGAGTAACGGTGGGGAGCCTGGGGTGTGTATAGATCCTGGTTGAATGGTCCTCCAAAGTCCTATCATCGCGTTGGCTGGGAGGCTGCTGGAAGAACTGTGTCGTATACGTCGCGCAGGCGATGTTCATCTGCTCCAGAGGCTGCATGAGAAATAATCAGCTGTTTAATGTGGAGCTAAGGATAGAGGAGCGTACGTTCGGTTTCGTCAGAATCAGGAGATGCCCGAAGCCACGTTCCATAATTACCCCATCGATTGACCTCGTTCGGGTCCCAGAGAGCGTACTTGAACACGCCGGCACCGTGTAAACGCGACATATGCGCCCGGGCTATGTTGTCAAAGTCAACCATGTCCTCCCTTGTATCCAGCCCGATAATCACCCTCCTCAACCCAGGAAACGAGGATAGAGTTCTGCCTACGATGGCCCAGTCAAGGTTTCTCCAGATAAACGCATGTTGCGTGTCCAAGTTTGCGTTGGAGAGTGGTCGGAATCTCATGACGACTATGTGTGCAGATGGTGAAACGGCCGAGTCTTGTGGCCTGTGACCATAGGAGAACCTAAGATAATGCAGGTCCCTTTCAAGATCTATACCTGATACGGTACAGCATCGTTAGATGGGTAAGCCCGCGGGAGTTGTTACTCATAGTTGCACTCACGTAACTGCCCGCAGGCGTGGAACACCGATGAAGCAAGCGCACCAGTTGCTGTCTCGTCGATAGCTCGGGCAATTGCAAGCACACGGGCAAAGTCGTCGATGGATAGAGCTGACGTCATTACAGAGGTGGACAACCATACAGCAGCTTCTACCGAGTGAGGACTGCATCCCTTGTCTAAGTCAGTTTTCAGTGGATAGTAACCGAGCGGCTTTCTCCTAGGCGGTGTGAGTGGAAACGACCCCCAGGTTACCTTGACACATTCAAGGTATATCAGATGTGGCATTTCCCACACGAGATGCATCAGGTCATCCAGCTTGGTGAAATGCAAGTCTTTCAGGCGGAGCGTGTCGATGTGACGTGAGAAATGGGGCAGAGATCTGGGAAGCGCATGGTGGATGGAACGCAGCGATCGTTGCCCAGGCGGAAGTGGCCCTGACAGCCTGACCCAGAAATTCTCCATGCCTTTTGGATGCCTTGACCGATCCTTGATGAGGGGAAGGAGGTGAATCCAAGGGGCGCTTGGCACCTTCTGGGCCGATGAACTCCAGACAATGTGGATGAGACGAGAGACATCACTCGGATCCCTCATGAAGTGCAACAGGGGCAATGCCTCTTCCCGTGATCGCAGAACGACTTCCTGAAAAAGCCTACNGAAGTGCAACAGGGGCAATGCCTCTTCCCGTGATCGCAGAACGACTTCCTGAAAAAGCCTACGTCTGCATTCCCGAGCCCAATATCGGCAAACCTGTCCGCATCTCGCAAGCGCGTGCTTGTCCTCCCGGAGATGCGCGAGTATGTGTTTGAACAGCTCAGGAGGAATATCCAAAGCCGTAGCCCAAGACTGGTGCGTCTCTGTCGGTGGAGTGGGTTGTCCTGAGAGTGGTGCCACTATTTGATACCACCCGCGTTGTTTGCGGGAGCGGTGCGGCACCCCGAACAAGTCAATGTCTGGTTTAAGCGACGGGAACGCGGCCAGGTCGTAGAATCCTGGGCCGTCGGTTTCTGCCAATGTCCACGGATCATACCGTGGGTGGCGGGGATAGCCACTCCACCACCACCAGTCCAGGTCTATCTCCAGTTGAACAGTGGAAGGCTACATCGAAATAAATATCGCAAGCAATAGAGCGCTCACTACTGAGGACGTACTGAAGAATCTTCCGCTGAACGAGAAACGCAGTCCTCGACGTTCGTTATGTCGGACGCCATAGCGGATGTACGAGGGCAAGAGGGAGAAGGTTGGGTGCTGGGGTGGCGGTGGGTGGCTGCGAGTGCTATATGTGTGCTTCACTGCCTCGTTGCAGGCTATGCGATGCCCTCAAACCTTATAACACCTGTGCGGAGGAAAGTGTCGATGAAAGTATGTGCGGTGTCCACACACTTACTCATCCAGTCTCCGGGGAATCTCAGGGAAAGCTCCTGCGCTGCTCTAAGTGACGGCGCACAGGTCCGCAGTTCCCGACCTTTTGGGGTATAGGTGGGCTATTTAATCCTTGAACAATACATAGCAAAGGGTGCGATGTACACGTTATATCAGCGCTATATATCCTGTACAGGTTTATCTAAATGGAAGAAAGAAGACGATCAGGTGCATACAAGAAGCAGAGTGAAGCATGGCACTCACCGATATCCTGTGACCGTGGCACTGCCGTGTTAGCATGCTATCACCTGTATCCGACTATGTACGTCCCAAGCTTCACTGCATAGATATTGCTTCCAGGCCAAATGACTGATCCACGTTGCATGCTGCCTGCAAATTAACAGCGCTCAGCTCTCGGTATGAAACCGTGTACGAGTCAAATGAGATGGAAGCACGTACAGCCATTACCAACCCTTTCCTGCTGCGCCATTGAGAATCTCTTCAAGTCGCTTCTGGACGATAACACATATTGTCGCTGATATAACGCGTCCGTATTCTATCCTGGATCCTGTAGAACGTGCAGAGTATAGTATCCAGTGCAGCTGTGCTCCAATGTCGGCGTCAGTTCGTCCGCGGCTGTCCCGATGGCGCTGCGTGAGCTGCACGAATACCTGTGAGGAAAGCACCAGTAAAGCAAGACATGGCTTTCAATGTGGCATATTGACAATGTCATACAGACAAGTGTCAGAGAGAGAGAGAGTCGTGAGTAAAGCATTCGCGCGCCAGATGTCACGTTTCGGTATGTGACAGGCGCGTCGCTTGTCACGTCGGCATTCGCCGTCCTCGTTCTCATCGTCTGCGACGTCCTTCACCGATAAAACTCGCACAACACAACTTCCGTCATATATGACAATTGCATCCTTGCCCTATGTAATTCACGCGTCTTAACATATTTTGCGGTCAATCTCACGCTTGTCTCACCTCTCGACGCTGCACTCAACTTTGCTCAGAGCCACTTCCATAATGGAACGAAGTTCGAAAGACCAGGATACATCGCTCGTCCTTATAGGTGCGTCGCCTCTACGCTCGTACTGGCTACACATTTAGACGATGTTTACGGCGCAGATTAGAAGATCGGCTCTCGACGCGCAGGGTCCGTGTAGGTGCCAGACGGAGACTTACAAGCGTCGTTCAGATTCGACACCGAGGTGCGTGCTACCATTGCCGTCGTGTTGAACCACTCTGACAATGTACGACGACCTGTATATTCTATAGATGTACCTTTTTTTAGGTGTCTGAGATCTCTCGCCCGACGCCAAACAGTCTACAGGCCGCACAGCCGCGAGGACGTTCTCAAGCTCACACACAACCATGGCCCTGGATTCGATCCTCGATAGAGGGACTATCCTGGCAACGCACTTCTCAAGTTCAGTTTTCGCCACATCGCCATGACCGCTAGTATTTTTTATGACATCGAGAACACGTATGAGAGGTCGTAGAAGCTGGGCGCGCTGTGTATCAGTGGAAGCGGATGTCTGAGGACGCGTATCGTGTTTGCGCCTGGATCATAGGTGCGTTCATAACCTGATCTTTTTTGAGCCGTTCTGTGGTCTGATGGAGAGACTTGTTCAGGCATAGACGTCAAATATGTGCCAAAATAGACACCGATGCATCGGCAGGGTCTCCGGCGAACGACCCGCCTCCGGGGCATTCCGTACACTGCGATTCAAGGATAGACGACTGCATACGAATTGACTTCGGGACTCGGGACTCGGATATAAGAATGAAGTTGGGTTTGCACTTGCGTGGAATTGAAGAAGGAGCCGCAGGGGAGTAGTCGGGAAGAAGTACGCTTTTGGTTCGATAAAGGATGGCAATGACGACGAGCACGAAGTTCCATGCTCTGTATGGTATGCTCCCACGCCACCGCAAGCGTTTGCAAGAGCGTCCAGGACCCCAATGTGAACAGAACTAGTCCTAGCCTACGCGGGACGCGCCTACCTCGACTGCACTCGCTCACCGCTGACTCAAAGCTCCAAGCTCGGATACCTCATCCGGGACCTGGCTTGGCGTATCTCCCAACAACCGTCCACCAGCATTCGTATCACAGTATAACCCGGCTCTGTGTTTACATCTGGGCGCATCTGCTTGTACGTGCTTCAATTCCGATATCAAATTTGGATATTAATTTGTGGCGACCGGCGGCTGCTCCAGTAGCTGCGCTGGATACCTCGACTGCGCGGCAAACATCCAAGTCTAACAGACAAGCATTGTGCATATTAGCGGGCCTGGGGCGTCAAGAACGGTGAGGGCTTATGGGCTGGGTGGGTCGTTTGCGAAGGAGAAGTGGTTTGACGAACATGTTTGAGATGCTGCGTTTTGCGTTGGATCTGTCTAGGTGCGTCCTCATTCTAACTTTTATACATGCCATAGCTGAATAGTGACACATACGTATAGGTGCGGGGTGTATCTTGTGAATAGAGCATACGTGCACCCCGGCGACGGCCTTGGAGCATATTCCAAGTTGCGGCACTCGCACCAATTCTCCGTGGCGAGCAGTGAGCGCATATTCGTGTACAAATATACGCTCTCCTGAACACTGACTCGGAACGCGTTGAACAGTATCAAATGCGCAACTTTTAGTTCTTATGCGGTCAGGGTGCACGCCATCAGCATAGACTTTATGCATGGATCTGTGCGTATTTTCTGCTCCGTCTGCGATCTACGATCTAACAGGACATCGGCGTCGATGGGTCCAAGGCTTAGGCAGGACGTTCTGAGCCTGGGTGCACGGGGGGAATATTGGTGTAGGATGCGGGGCGCTGAGTCTAGACGGGTATCGTTCGGAGTAGACCTGGGAAGCGTATACGGTGCGCAAAGCGTTGGTTCAGGTCCAGGGCTCTCGAGATGAATATTCAGCCTACCATAGGCATTCCGGATGTCGGAGGGCGGGTCGCGCGCAAAATCTGTAGTAGACCCGGGGAGCCTCGATTCAATCCCTTGCGCGGTCATCGAGGGCGAGGATCGTATTCAGGCTCGCAAAAAACGGCTCTCAATAGCAAAACGTGTGCGGAGTGTGTGACGGATCGTCTGCAGTCGTGCACGTTGTGCGGTATCGATGGAGCGCGCAGCCCCAGCAATGGGTTAGGAGTTAAACGGCCGGTCCCGACCGAGGCCCATGGACACGCGGAGGAGCGTTCTGTGGCGGTTCCCATGGGTTCTCCTCGAGGAGTCTCACTTGTCTTCTCGTCGTCTGGTCGTCTGATCGAGTCCCGTCCATACCGGGCGTGTTCGCTGTCTCGACTCCGGCCACCTGCTGCAGGTCCATGGCTCCCAGCCGTTCTCTGCTGAACACTCCCTCGACCTGTCGTGCGTGTTTTCGCCCTATGCTCTTTACACACTGCACTCCTCATCACGAGTCTTATCCAGATCCTGCAGCCCTTCAAGTTTTGTTCTCACTAGACGGACTGAACACCGTTCCTGGAGGCTAGAGGCAATGCAACTGGCGGTGTTAGTTGGAAGCTGGTGAGCTGTGAGCGAAGCAAGCGTACTCCTGCGCCGGTGTGTTCTCAATCCTTACCTCCTCCCTCCGCCTGCGCCCCGGTGCTACTCGAACGCTACAAACACGCCACGCTGACCCTCACAAGGTGATTCATTGCTTCGCCCAGCTGTTCGCATGATGATTTGGACTGGATTCGCCGAACGACCCCGACTCCTCGCGGCAGCCTTCCGTATACATACGCGTGTACCACCTCCATTGTCAGGCCCCATCTACAACGCCTCTCGCTCTGGCCGCCTTGCCTGAAGCTTGGTCATTTAACTCCGAAGCTCGTAGACGCGTGGAAGTGTGTTCTGTGGCGGTTCCCGGTTATCTCTGTCTCTGTCTCGTCCGGCCGTCGTGTAGCTGTCTGCCCCCCTGGAGCACGCAAAGTTCGACCAAGCTGCTTCTAAAATTCCCACGCCCAAGATTGTCACGCAAGAGCACCAGGACGCTCGTCCTGTTTGCCGCCTTGCTCTCCCTCGGCGACCAGAACAGCCGACTCCCTGCTCTCTGCATGTGCATGCATGCATATGATAATTGTACACACTCTCGGATCCACCATGCGCCCTTGACGTATCAATATTCCTCTCTTGACTCTCCAAATCACACCCTTTTGATCTTTACCCAAGAAGTGCTACGTTCAACCCTCCATTGTGGAGCGCTTGAGCATACTCCTCAATCGCCGCCTCCGGTCTCCTTATCGTGGGCAGTCCGGGTCAACCAGCCAGCTCTCGGACTATCAGGGACCAGCCAACCTGACTAGCGTAGCTCGCAGCGGCCGCTTGCTATATATACTCACCCACTGGCAGAGCCGTGGCCTCTCCGTTGTCTCTCTACATACCGCACACCTCAGATATCCTCCCTTTGGTCGTTATTGCGTGCTTTAGACCGTCTTGCAGTCTGATTTATGATGCATGCACTTCAATCTCTGGAACAGTCGACAAGGTCGCAAAAAGAACAATTTTGATGTGGTCACGATCATCAACGGGCGCAGCGGTGAGTCTTCCCACCCACAACATAACGTCCTAACGTCTACTGACTCGCGACTGACGGCGTTTCGCAGTAAATTGGATGGGCTCCTAATATCACAGCTCTCATGTGGACTTTACATCTAGGCTACATGTTATACAGACCACGGATCGACCATGACGCTCTCAGTACTGGAGAAGCGATCTTTGGAAGGAGGGTTTCCATACTATTTTATATGGGGTACGTGTAGAGCAGGAACGGGGAACGGTACATGTACTGCGGTTCTAGTGAATGTGACTCGTCGACGCATGGGACTGAGAGAAACCGGGAGACCAGCGGACGTAAGGCAACGAGATTATGGATAACCTGTAGTGTAATGAACAGAGATAACAAAGATTTATGGACTCGAGGCAGTACGAACGGCATCGACCACGGTGAGGTTACGAGCAGCATTACATACTAAGCGGTTTCGGACCGAGTGTGCTATGTGATCGCGGGCAGCTACGACAGTTCGAAAAGATATGCAAACAACGTGGAGAACATGCGCAAAGGATGTGAAGGATAGGTAAGAGAGAAATCGAGACGCAAAGTAAGCCCTGTAGTACAAATAACCTGAGTGTCTTATGGGAAAACGTCTTAGTCCTACGAGCCCTCACTCTCGCGTGGTCGTTATCGTCCAATGTGCACCGTGGTTCGATCTCGGTGATCGGCAGACACCCGACACCCTCCTAGTGGACACCCTTTGGTGGTGGAGATCGTCATTGCGCTTGTGCGCGAGAACTAGACTATTCTCCACAGCGTGGCTCGCGCAGAAGAGAGAGAACGTGGCTTAGCATAGAAATCGAGGTGTGAAAGTCGAAGGTCGGGAGGAAAGGGGCGGAAAAGGTGCTGTAACTAGCAAAACGAATGGTGATTGTCGATGGGACTGGTTGAGACACTTGCAGCGACTTCGAGACCAATATTAATGGTGATCATTGCTGTGCATTTTTATAGCGCAGAGTAACGGTGGGGAGCCTGGGGTGTGTATGATTCCTGGTTGAATGGTCCTCCGAGGTCCTATCATCACATCGACTGGGAGACTGCGGGCAGAACTTTGTTGTATCTGTATACGTTGCATAGGGCATCTTCATCTTCTCCAGAGGCTCCATAAGAAACAATCAGCTATTTAAAATGGATCTAAGGATAGAGAGGCGTACGTTCTGTTTCGTCAGAATCAAGGGATGCCTGGAGCCATGTTTTCTTGGAGCCCCGCGGATTACCCCCGTTTGGGTCCCAGAGAGCGTACTTGAACACGCTGGTACCGTGTAAACGCGACATATACACCCGGGCTATATTGTCAAATTCAACCATGTCCTCCCGCGAAACCAGCCCGACAATCACCCTCCTCAACCCTGGAAACGAGGATAGGGTGCTACCTACGATGGCCCAGTCAAGGTTCCTCAAGAAAAATGCAGGTTGCGCATCTAAGCTTGAGCTCGGAAGTGATCGAAATCTCATGACAACTTTGTGTATCACCGCTGGAACGCTCTGTGGCGTTTCTTCATCATGGAATCCGATATATTCCACATCCTCCCCAATGTGCATTTCTGGCATGGTATAGCGTCGTTAGATGGATAGGGCCCGGGGGAGTAACTACTCATAGTTGTACTCACGAAAACCCCCGGAGAAGTAGACCACCGATAGAGCAAGCGCACTAGTTGCCGTCTTGTCGATAGCTCGGGCGATTGCAAGCACACGGGCAGAGTCGTCAATGGATAGAACTGGAATGTCGTCATCCAGAGAAGTTAAAACAGAGGTGGACAACCATACACCAGCTTCTACCGGGCGAGGACCGCATTCCCTGTCTAAATGTGTTTGAATTGAATAACCGAGCGGCTTTCTCCTAGGAGGCGTGAGTAGAAACGACCTCCAGGTGACCTTGATGCATTTAAGGATGTGCAGATGTGGCATTTCGCACACAAGATGCACCAGGTCATCCAGCTTAGAGAAGTGAAGGTCTGTTAAGTGGAGCTCGCTAATGTGACGCGAGAAATGAGGCAGGACCCTGGGAAGCGCATAGTGGATTGAACGCAGCGATCGTTGCCCAGGCGGAAGTGGTCCTGACAGCCTGACCAAGAAATCATCCATGCCATCTGGATGCCTTGACCGATCCTTGATGAGGGGAAGGAGGTGAATCCAAGGAGCGCTTGGCACGTTCTGGGCTAGTGGTGTCTCAACATCTGTGACTAAACAAGAGACGTCGCTTGTCGGGTCCCTCATGAGGTGCAACAGGTGTGATACGTCTTCTCGTCCTCGCAGATTGACTTCCGCAAAAAGCATCTGTCTGCATTCCCGAGCCCAATATCGGCAAACCTGTCCACATCTCGCAAGCGCGTGCTTATCCCACCTGAACTTCTCGAGTATGTTCTCGAATAGCTCAGGCGGAATGTCCGAAGCCATAGCCACAGCTCGGTGCGTCTCTATCAGTGGAGTGGGCTGCCCTGAGACTGGTGCAAGTATTTGGTACCAGCCACGCTGTTTGCGTGAACGTTGAGGAACCCCGAACAAGTCGATGTCCGGTTTGAGCGTCGGGAACGCGGCCAGGTCGTAGAAGCGTGGCCCGTCAGTCTCTGCCAATTTCCACGGGTACGCGCGCAGAAAGCCACTCCACCACCACCAGTCTATGTATATCTCCAGTTGAACAGTGGAAGGCTACATCGAGGTAAATATCGCAAGCAATAGAGTGCTCACTGCGGAGGACGTACTGAAGAATCTTCCGCTGACCGAGAAACGTTGTCCTCGACGTTCATCGTGTCAGACACCATGGTGGATGTACGAGGGCAAGAGGGAGACAGTTGGGTGCTGGAGTGGCGGTGACCAGCTGAGAGTGCGATATGTGCGCTTCGCCGCCTCGTTGCAGGCTATGCGATGCCGTCAAACTCTGTGAGCACGCGTCTTGGATGCGGTGTATATGAATTCGGTGAGCATGCGTCTTGAATGCGGTATACGGACAGACGCGTGCGTCCTGTGCACGCACCCATTCGGATCTAATGTTCTCACCGCAAACGTCTCCGCATCTTCCTCTGTCCCGACGAGATGGCCACGCCATACGACTACACACACATCCTTCCTGAGCTATAGGTCATCGTGTGCGGCGATCATAGCAAGGGCAGGAGAGGTCAGGTCCATTACCAGTTGTGGCAGGCACGCAGATCAAGATCTGTGTGCAAACGCTTCGAGACAAGTTCGCGCCCGTTATTTCTGAGTACGCTTGTACAAGGTTTCTCGTCGTTATTCGTGACATGTATGATACACATTTCTGCTTATCTCTGTGCAGTCTTCATCGGCACTGTTAATCGGACGTGCTCCGTGCTCCGAGGGCGGTACAATTCACTGCGGAGCCTGCGGATGCAGGCTCATGCTCTGCGGCACGATCTCCACCCAGTATCTGTATACACCACCTCCATTAAACCCACAGGCCAAACACAGAAAAAGACGAAGACATACCCATCTGGATCGAGCGCAAACGCGATATTGCGCATCTTCCCATCGGTCAGCCGTTTCTTGAACGGCACGCCCAAGCTCTCCAGCCGCGCACACGCCTGCTCGATGTCCGGCACAGAGATCGCGATGTGTCCGAACCCGCGGCCGGGGTCGGTGTTCCCGGATGCGTAGCCTGTGAAGGCGGGGTCGGACTCAGTGCCGTGGTTGTGCGTGAGCTCGAGGATGCCCTCGCGGTCGCGCCGGGCGGCTTGCTTGTCCTCGAGCGAGGCCGCGCCGCCGGTGTGGTCGAAGGCGAGGAAGTAGAGGGTGAAGTCGCTGAATCGCGATTCTATGAGGGTATGAGTAGCGTGAGTGTTAGCGAGGGATAGGGGCGTACCGGAGATGAGCTCCATGCCCAGGACCTGCGGAGCGCGTCGCTCAGCATGATTCAACAATATTCGTGGAAAGACTGATGTGTGCGCACCTCGGTGTAAAACTTGAGAGACACCTTTGGGTCCTTCACGCGTATCATCGTGTGATTGAACTGTCCTCGTCCGCTATTAGTTCGCGTGGGTTCGTATACACGGGGTGAGCGGACACACCTTGTATCCAAGTGCGTTCGGCATGGTTAGTTCAAGATCTGGTCAGAATTGACGGTATCGAGGGACGATTATGAGACTAGTGGAGGTGGGAGAGCGAGAGAGTCGTGGGATGCAGCGCAGAGAGTGGAGAGAAGATTAATAATCGCGGCTGCAGGATTGGCTCTTATCGCGATCTTATCTCCTTCCACAATCGAGATCTACAGTATCGTCTCGATCTCATAGTGGTTTGCGCTACGCGACGCGTTTAGTGACGCGTTCGTAGTGACCGGTTGACCAAGGGTGACCGCCGCCTACCCCTCCGCGTCCACTTCAGGCTACCCCCTGGGACCATCTTATAGACTGAACTAATTTGTGTCAAAGTTCCGACTAGTGGTATGAATTTCCGAGGTCCTCCCGCGTTCATGGGACTCTCTCGGGACTCTGGTCCAGCAAATTTGACCAGCATAGTGGA